>JACEII010000020.1:1813176-1848653 GCA_014332785.1 Antheraea mylitta
CCTGATGTGTGTTATTTCAATTAATAATGCCACTCTTGATGTGAGTTATCTCAATTAATAATGACACACTTGATGCGAGTTATTTCAATGAATAATGAATTTCATTTCATTTATAAATTAATTTATTTGTATCTATTCCCTTTGCCCACATCTACCCATCTTTTATCATTTCGCTAAGACCAATAGAAACGGAACAACAATGAAAAATGTTTCGAAATCGGCTTTTTTTTAATTCAGAGCTTCTGCTGCGTGTTAGAGTTAGCCCAAAGTAACTATTCCACCGGACGAAATCACGGGCAAAGGCAAATACACAAATATTGTGTTTCAAGTTATACTGACGTATCAGTATCTCTTTCGTATGGACGTATATCTTTTGTTTCATCTACAGGCATGTTGAATGTAAAAAAAAAATATGTTGTGATTGTTCCAGGATGTAGAACCATCAAAAGCGTCTTTCCTTCTAGCTATAATTGGTATAACGAACACATTCGGTCGTATCATTTGCGGTTGGGTTGCAGACTTCCCCTGGATGGACTCGCTTCTCCTCAACAACATGTGTCTCATCGTTGCCACAGTATGTTTATTTTACTCATAAATTCGTGCTATTTTAATTTAATGTATATATTACATCTTTAATAATAAGTACCTGGGCGACCGAGCCTAGCTCGGTTCTTTAAAAATCATATTTAAGTTTAAATAAACCATCAGGTTTGCCTTATAAAACAAACATTTTTTCACAAAAAAAAAAATACGGAAATTTATCTCTCTTGCTGTCACTCGGACTCGAACTGGGGTTACACGGATTTTCGAAACAACCGATTTCCATCTGAGCTATTTTTGTTTTGAGAATGCCGGCGAAATTTACCTTTATATTCTAGCTATATTTTTTCATTTCCTGAAAACTCAGTTAAACGTTTTCTATGAATGAAATCTAGCTAGATCGATTTATCGTCCCCGAAACTATCTACATACTTAGTTTCACGGAAATAGATGACGCCGTATCCGAGATTCTGAATATATACAAATATAAAAATGTACAAGAATTGCTCGTTTAAAGGTATCGGATAATATAAGAATAAAAATCAATATTGTGAGAAAACGCGCTTGAAGTTTGAATGTGTTTACACATTTAACTTATATATTTTCTTCAGAAGTTTAGTTAAATCTTTGTTTTTTATTAAGGCACCTATATATTTTAGGTGTCGAAATTTACAGGTTTCTGATATAATATATATATTTTTTTATATTGAAGATGAAATTTTTTTTAAGTATGACCATGTTTACACGTTGGACTTATCTTATAGTTTTATCTTCAAAAATTTAATGAAATATTTATTTTATTATAAAAACTGTATATTATGGCTTTCAAAATTTAGTTATTTCTGATATCATAAATATGTATTTGTTGGTATTAAAGAAAAACTTTGACCATTTTTACATGTTGGATTTATGTTTTATCATTTTTTATTAAAGTAGCTATATATTTCAGGTTTCAAAATTTGTTTTTAATACAATAATTATTATTATTGATATATAAAGAAAAAAAAATATTTTCAGCTTAAATATAAATAGAATTATTAAAACACATTGAGCTTGTATTCTTTTTTAATTTAACTGTGATATATGTTTATTATACAGATATCAGTGGGTGTTACACCTTTCTGTGGCTCATACGTAAGTTACGTGGCTGTGGCGATCGGCTTTGGATTGGCTATTTGTAAGTATTATATGGTTTTATGTGACCAATATAACTATAGTTAGTGTAATCTTTTCCCAACATTTTGTACTGCAAATATTGATTGAATCAAGTAAAGTTTTCCCATTCTAGTCCTTTGGTGTATTCTTAACCGTGACTACACAACTATTGTTCTGTTTATATACCCGTTATCCTGTTTGTTCGTTTACTATCCTGGTTGCTCACTTATTAATTGTTTGCTCGCTCATTATGTTTGCTCATTTATTATCCTATACGCTCACTGATTATCCTGTTTGCTCATTTATTATCCTATACGCTCACTGATTATCCTGTTTACTCATTTAATATCCTATACGTTCACTGATTATCCTGTTTGCTCATTTATCATCCTGTTTCCTCATTTATTAACCTATACGCTCACTGAATATCCTGTATTTACTCATTTATCATCCTGTTTGCTTATTTATCCACCTCTTTAGCTCTTTTTGTTTATTTCAACAGACTCTAGGTGCTCACCTTTTTCCGCTTTTGTTTTTTTTCCTTATTTTATTTGTTATGTCAAAGTCGTTGTAATTGTGAACGACTATTCTTATTTTATTACTTAACAATTAACTATTTTGCATCGGATTTTAATTGAGATTATTATAATGCCTTATTATATTGTACTGCCTGTATTAGGGATTCATTTTCTTCTTTTATAGCCATTTTTAGATTAATAATTAATTCACAATGTACGCGGCCCGGTGGATGAACCTACTAATTGCGTCGTCAGCCACGTCGGTATAGTTATTACCTTGTTAGCTTATTATTTTTGAAGTAGTATAAAGTAAGAAGTGACATATAAGTTACTGAAGATATAAAGAGAGAGAGATACCTTTCGTATTATCAATGAAAAGGCATAATGAATGTCAATATTTGTAGAAAATTAATATATGTATATGAATGTACACGTATATATTATACGTATATGCATATACCAAGTGACGGTTTGGACAGCAGTGATATTTATGGATGACACCGTACACTCGATTCTTCTTCTAAATCAATCAAAGAAATAGGTGCTTAATATTTGACTTAATTATATAGAAATATACAACAAAAATATATACTATATTAAGGTAGACTCTATATTAAAGCATAGTGTCAATAACCGTCGGGTGATTTCACTTTCACATGAAAGGGGACGTCAGGAACAAAACAAAAGGGTTTATTGTCCATTTTATTATTAAAAGTTATTAACTCAGGGGTATTCTTTGTAGTTTTCGACACCATTCATTGCACCTAGATTGTGTTTATACTTTCAAAGTATTAGAACAAATTTTAATGTAGGTTTTCATGGTTGTTTATTAGTATTTGTTTTGATAATACTATTTTATACGTTAAATGTGACCATGAAGTGTCATATGCTAGAATACTGGAAGTGTCTAACTTTCCACCTGGTATAAAGGAGATATACATACATATAGATGGATTTGAAGAAGTTTTACTTTAGTCGTGTGGTCTAAAGCGCACTCGTTTTTTTTTTGTCGTTCGGTGCTTCGATTGTACGGTTTAACCTTCCAGCTGGGTATATATCGTTGACGTCGATAATTCTGGTGAACCTGCTGGGGCTGGAGCGGAATTTATTTCATTGCTTTGTGTTTTCGCTTCTAACGGCAGTCTTTATCGAGACTGCCTCGAAATTTTTGTTATTATACGTTGCATTGATTGAGTGGTTTTGCCTTCCAGTTGGGTATATATCGTTGACGTGGATCATTCTGGTGGACCTACCGGGGCTGGAGCGTCAGTTATTTCATTGTTTACAGTTTTCCCTTCTATCGGCAATCCTTATTGAGACTGTCTCGACACTTTTTTTATTGTACGTTGCATTGATTGAGTGGTTTTACCTTCCAGCCGGGTATATATCGTTGACGTCAATCATCCTGGTCGACCTGCTGGGGCTGGAGCGGCTGACGAACGCATTCGGTCTGCTGATCCTGTTCCGTGGTGCGGCGGCGATGGTGGGCTCTCCTCTAGCGGGCGCGGTGTACGACGCGACGCAGAGCTACGACGCCTCCTTCTACATGGCCGCCTCCTTCTTTTTAGCTTCTACCCTCACTTCCTTCGCGGCTCCACTATTCCGCAGGTATTCATATTTATATTTGTATACTATATGACTTCGACCATGCGAATTATTGAAGTTATATTCCTTTTGGTGCGTTAGGGAAAAATAAGGAGAGTTATTTTTTAGGATGCTTGCGCACACCGTCACGAAAAACGGACACCCTATAGTTAACATTTTGTTTCTTTATTTGTATATCTTTGTGTTTAAACTTTTAATGTACTAAATACCTTTTTTCTATTGTTAGTGTCGTTTTTTCTACAAACGTAGAATAAGGCGAAAGAGAAAATTTGATTGAAAAGATTTTGATCTTGTTAAAGCAAAGAAGTATAACTTCTAACGCGTGCACCTAAGTAGATACACATTTTTTTTATATACTACAGGCTGAATGTTTAGACAGTAGCAATATTTATGGAGGATATTCAGCACTTGATTCTCGTTCTAGATCAATAAAAATAGATGTCTCGTTTTTTTTTTTGGTGAAGAGTAACGTCATATTGAAACCATAAATAATGTTACAAATTGTTACCCGCCTGCTGAGTACATCCTTCGAGTTGGAGGCCGGTTGCCAAGCTTTATCTTTAGTATGATATAGAGAGTATGACCAAAAACCATACGAGCTTAAGTATAGTGGATTGGCTCTAAATTACCTCAAACATAATTCATAAGAAACAATTTTTTGTGCAATCTTCTTTTAATATTTAAAAATCTCGTGTCACGTTGTTGTGGTTGAACTCATCCGAAACGGCAGGACAGATTTTTATGAAGTTTTAAATTAATATTAGTAGGTATGAAGTCGTAAAGTATATTTTATACCTCTAGATGATTACAGTGTCCCTCCATCTAGAATTTTTTTTTGTTAGTTTTGCTTTTTTTGTAATTTTATATATGTGCCATCAGAAAATATCTATAGCGCCAAATTTTTACCTTCGCTCCCATTTTTTATTCCTGATTTTTGTATGAACAACGTCCAAACGATTTAACGGTCATTCGTATTTCAAACAAATCGAAATTATTGATAATGCCTAATGAGAGATTGCGCTACGTCCGTCTCATTAAAATCTGTTTCATATAGCGTAAGTCATTCACAAAATCAATTAGGTATGTGTTTAAGTGACTCCCTGAATTGTTTGTTTCCAACATTGCAAACGGTAGGAGCCGCTGTAATATATAGGTTTCTAGGTTTTTAAGATTTGTCGAGTTTGGAAATACAATTGGACCTTTCACGCAGACGAAGTTGCGCGGGTTAACTAGTCTATACTAAGATTTTAAAGAGGTAAAGTTTGTAGGGGGTAATCTCATGAAATACTGGTCCGATCTCAAAAATTCTTTCAATGTTATATAACTTATTTATCGAGGATGGTTATAGGCTTATATATCATCGCGCTAAGGATCATAGGAGCGGAGCACCAATGAAGAATGTTTAAAAATTGGGTTTTTTCCTCTTGAGAGCTTTCGATGCGTGTTATCGTTAGCCCAAAGTATCTATTCCACGCGAACGAAGTCGCGGGCAGAGGCTAGTGATATTATAAAGATGTATAGCTTTTAAAGGTTTTGCTCTACTGGCACCAGACGGCTAAACGGCTTATAGGATATGACTGTAGTGAGGCTGTTCTGTTTGTAGGAAACCAGAGGAGGTTCAGCAGCCGATGGACGTGTTGACGCCCATCGATGAGGATCTGGAGGAGGGTGATGAGGAGGATCCCGATGATACTCCGATAACGATGGGCGCGCACTACGGGAGCCGCGCGCCCGCCATCACGCGCACCGCCGCCTCCCCTTCGGACCCGCCCTCGCCCCCATCGCCCTCGCCGCCCACCGCGGATCGCCCGCTCCCGCCACCTGCCGCGGACGCCTCGCAGCGGGAGAGCGTACTCTAAACGTATGCAATCTGTTACCCTTATACATATGTACTAGGGATGGCGATTTATTTATCAATTTTACACCATTATAAACATACCCTATAAAACATTTCAAGTTATGCTATTAATATAAAGGGTGCCCTTATTGCTACTAGAAATCTCTTTCAAGCAACCTTTGCATCGATATGTTCCATTCGTCAAAAAAAATAATCAATTTTTCAATCGAACCGAATTGCAGTCTGCGGAATCGATTCATGAAAAACTGTTTTGAAGATCGATTATTCCATCGATCTCTTAATTTTATGAGCTATATTTTGTTTATGTATTTTTTAAATTATACATTATTGTATTGTTTTATTTTTATCTTCATAGAAACAAATGAATCCCGATTTTATAGTGTCAGAGATCAGTTCACTGGATCGATTCGATGTTTTATATTGATTAAAAGAATAGACTTTTCTATGTCTAACAAACGGATAATTCGATTAATCGATATTGAATCGCCATCCCTACCTCATATTCCAATATACACTAGTAAGAGACTGGTCTTTATCACTATCGATATCAAAATGCCTAGATATCACTTAGATATAAACTGTATTCTGTTTCAATTCTATTTAATAAGATGACAGACAAATGTCTTTGACAAGTAATTTTTTTTTTTACGCTAGCTTATGAGATCCATTTGGAAAATCGATTAAATTTATATCCGTTTTAACGGTTATTGTTTGTTTATAATAAAACAGAGTATAGTATTTAGGTATTTGATACGCGACACTTTTGACTCGAAAAATATGGAATTTTTAAAAAACAGTTAACAAGTTAAAAGTCGATAAAATTTTTTATCGACTCGACAGACCAGTCTCTTACGATGAAAAGAATGTATAGAAACGGACGGCTTGAAAGAAATCGATTGTGTTACCTCCCATTTTTCTTATAAAATTCGATCTCATGAAATTGGAGGTTTCTACACAAAGTTTCATAGTTAATTGTATCGTTGTATAGGAAATTTAATATTAAAGGTTAATATATTAAGTTATAAGAGGAATTACTTTTTAAAATACACAGTGCTATATTAATGTATTTGGTAATAGTTCTTCGATATAGTTACCGTAACAATGAATATATTAATATTGGAATTAACTCCGATTTTACAATGTTCAAATTATGCACACTCAAATACATACAGCATTTTATTTGCGTATTCGCAATAACTGTAAGTTATTTCGAAAGTGCCATATAACTTTAGTAGCAAATTTTCACGTTTTTTGGAATGGACTCATTTTTTTTTATTTATAATTAATTTTCAATTTTCTTCGATTCACTAATTGTACAGTTGTAATTAATTTAGTCGTAACTATTAAGGTATATTAAAAATAAACTTAGTGCTGTAATTTGCTGAGTATTCAATAAGTAACAATGTCCCATAGGATAATATAGAATGATAAGTAAACCCTAGTATTTGCTTTATAACAACCATATGAATGGATTTCGCAAAAGCAGCTCCGCAAGTAGGAATATAATTAAAAGAAATTTCATTCGACATAATTTAAAAAATCGACATGTGTTTGGATTAAATTATCGACCGTAATTGGACCCCACACAAAGATAGTGTGTCACTTTTATATAATTACTAGTGGATATTTTTATATACAAAAGGAGAAAATATAAAAAAAAAATAGAAATCCACAATATAATATACGTGAAAAATTTCTTTGTAAATAATGTTCTCCGCTATGTTCCACCTCTCGTGCATGCGCATCATACCGCCTGCCCCCCTTTCACACATCACTGAACACGTAGTGTTTATAAAAAATCTTAGTTTCATGAAACGAATAACTGTATATAAGTTAAAATATCGTAATTTTTATATGTAAGAGACATATATAATCTATGTGTGATGTAAATTAAGGTCCCACGTAGAATGAAATAAACGCTTCGTTTCAATAAAAAATACTCATTGATGAAATTATTTGCCATTTTGAGAATGAAATGAAAAATAATAATGACCTGAATACATGCAGTATAGCAATATTAGTTGTACTTATGTTTTTTTTTTTTTTAATATTGGATTACGTGTAACTGATAATGACGTCATTCGATAATGGATAATGCACGAATAAAAAAAAAATAGGATTCTAGTCCTTGCATACAATGTTAAAAGATTAAATACACTTTGTATTATGTTATATACATATACAATATTCATGTTACTTATATACACATAATGTGTTGTTTATTGATTTTTGTCGAAAATTTTTAGGGTCACATAAGGATTATATAATTATTATTTAGAAATCAATCCAAACTACATAACTCTTATCACTGTAAATAGTTGCACATGTGTAAATAAAAAAATAGATAAGATATTACAAACTGAATTAACATTGCTAACAAAATTGAAGTTATGAGTAGCAAAATCGTTTCCATACAATTTTTAGCAATTGTAAAATAATAAAAAGAATTGTAGAAATTTGTTTACTATTTCAGCTTCCTCTTTATTTTATTTAGTGGAACTCAAAAAACATCCCAAAATGTATAAGTTCTTTTTAAAATTATCTTCCAAATTTTTTTTTTTAGTTTTTAATTATCTATGACTTTAATATGATGGCAGAGAGAATGGAAGCGTGATAAATTCTTTCGACCATTTTCGTAAAACGAATCGTTTCAAAATGATTAAAAATTCTAATACCAGTTTATACAAAGTTACAACATCAATTTTGATGTACAAGTTCAACATTAATAAATGCGTTTTGTATATACATTTTGAACTCGCTTGTGTGTGCAAAAAAATATCGCTTCGGTTTTCCTGTTTCTTGGTTAATTAGTTAGTAATTGACTGGGACTTTGCGATACGGGACCCTGTTATTACGTATTTTGCGAGAGCGAAAGAGACAGCAGAAGTTGCTAAATTTAGTTGCGATTATCTTACAGACATATTGTAAATTAAAATATGAACTCTTCTCTGTAAGTTAATTTCTATGAAGATTTCGGTATTAGCTATTTAAAAGCAGAGTTATCGTTGCTTTTTTCCAATTTTCAAGTAAATATTGAACTATTTCTGCAGTGTTTTTTATTTTGGGAAACACATCATTCGTGTTTCTGTCATGAAGGATATTTTTTGAGGAATTCGTATCAGTGTGTATAATTATAAAGTTAAATTAGAGATCGTGCCATTAATATGAACAAGTTTAAAGTAAAATGTAACTTATAAATGGATTAAAGTAACTCAGTCAATTTGATGTACTTCGTGGAATACCAAATGTATTTATGTGACGTCATACGTAGGTCATTTACTTGCCACGTTAGTTCGAAAATTGTATTATATACGTGTATAGTTTATTAATGCATACAAATTAGGCTCTTGATGAGTTTATAAGATATAGTAAAGTTGAGAAAAAAAAAACAAAGTAATTCTTCGGTTAAAAGTAATTCGTATACGATAGTTCTTTGCGAGTAATTCCGAGATGAGGAAAAGTGTTAGCTTAGGAAATTTACTTACATAAGGAAATAGTACGAAAATGTATTTACTTTATAACCGATTAATTATTTGCATTAATAATATAATAACTATACAAGTGCGGATACGTTATATATTGTAATAGTCAGTTTTTTTTTTCTATCTATAATAAAAGCATAATATGTAGCTTTAAGCATTAGTGTATTATATGTAGACGATAAATAGATGTAGGCAAAGGTATTATGTGATAAATAACAGTAGTCGAGTTAATAAAAAAAATATTTGTTTTTAAAAACAATGTATATTTCATTATTCGTGTAAGCCTAAAAGTGACAATTTAATTTATAATATCATATTATTATAACCTACAAATGTAAACGTTTATAACGTGTACAATTGTAAACGTATATAACGTATATTATTGTAAACTTGTATAATGTATTCTGTTCTAAACGTATGTAATGTATACAATTGTAAACGTATATAATGCATACAATTGTAAACGTATATAATGTATTCAATTGTAAACGTATATAATGTGTACTATTATAAACGTTTTTAATGGAATAATCAGAAAGTTATAAATTTAATGTTACTGTTATTAATAGCTTTATATAAAAAACCAAATGTGTTATAATATTTTATAGTTTTTATTGGAAATTATTACAATGGGACGATAAATCGCGTTCGTTAATACTATGATGTTATGAGAATAAATATTTATAAATAGTATTTGGATTTTCACATGTTATTGTTCTGAAATTAATGAAAAATATCGAGTTGTCTAAATATTATTGCAAAACTTCTATAAAATAGGCATTTTTAATGCTGCGAGATATTAATTTAGTTCAATAGTCGTATTCGTGAGATACTAGAATTTAATTGAAGACATCTTCTTAATTTTAATAATATTATCTTGATTTCAAGTGAAACTGATTGAGAAATAAATTTCATCATACGTACACAAATATGTTTATTATTATTCAGTATTGGATCAAAGTATTGTAAATTTTTCTTTGAAAAATATATTATTTACTTATTTAACGTGTATAGTTTTTGTTATTTTATTTCGTTATGCATTGTTTCCATCGTATGTATGTTCTTAATTATACAGAGATAATTACATCATTTGTATAATTAAACTACACTTTCCAAAAGTGATAGCTAGCACGCATTACGTTAAAGAATATACAACGGCTCTATTAAAAGGAAAGAAATGAACCAAAGAATTAAAAAATGCTGGATGGTGAATTAATTGTGACTAAACTTTATTCTGCATACACGCGTGCACACATCACATAGGGTTGCCAACCGTATTATTGTAATATATAATACTAGAAGATATCCCGACTTTATCTGCGCATCGCATTCTCACCACACAGCTTGTAACACACGCAAGAAAATGCTTATCGCTGAACTCATAGTAATTAATAAAATCGTAGTTTCTTAAAACTTTAATAACTTTATATTAAATGAAGTTTTCGTGATAATAAAAAAAAAATATTGAGTGTAACCGTTACACGCAATTGAGGTAAAACTTCTTTATTAAAAAAATTGCGTATTTTTCTATAACAAAGAGTTGCTAATAATATTTCCCGTGTTATTTTAGTTCCGAATTAGTGATAGATGGCACTATAGATAACGAAGCTATGATTTCATTTGTTACTTCTTTACATTGAAACCAGATGTCAGAACGGTCGCGCGCTCATATACATATAATTAATTCTATTGTATGGTTTCTATTGTTATTGAATTTATATTTTTTTCATTTTTTTTTAATTATTTTGTCTATCAACTAAATTTATTAACTAAATAAAGAATATTTAAAAACCTGATGGTACAAACCGTGACGTCATATTGCCGTTACGGACTTCCGTTGCATTGTCTAGTTACCTCCTAGTCGCGCCTAAAGAAGTTTTACTTCACTAATAACCAAATATCTAGGATATCAAAATAAAGGAATCCTTGAAATCTTTACAGTACTTTAAGCAATTTTCACGCACAACGGCATACCTCTATCATTTTATTTAAATAGAGAGTAGATTATACTGTATTGCGAGTTATAGTACTACAAACATATATTGTATGCAAAAGCTATATTTCAACTAGTTGGAACCCTAGACTTATATGACATTTTTATTGTAAACATAAAAATGTTAGAAAATCTAAAATATTATAACGAGAAATTTAATATAAACATAGGTTCTAAAATACCTTTACTTTGTCTCGTTCAATATGAAACTATATATTTAGTACACAGTTTCTCTAAAGAGTTGCTTGTTCTAAAAAAACTATAACCAGTTGAAAAAATTTGGTAACCCTGAGTTACAGCATGTATTTACGCGCGAACTCATGTGTTCTTTGCATACAGAATAAAAAACGCACGAAACGAGACGCGTTTTACGAAAATGCGCAAAACAAAACATAAGTACAAGATGCGACATTAATAAAAAAAAATGTATATAAATACATATTACAAAGTGTATTAAACTAACATCTCATGGTATTTCATTGATTATAATTCGTTGTTTACGGATTTTATGCCGGGAGAAAAAGTGTGTTTGCAAGTAAGAAGTTTATAGTTGATCATGTCCACCGAAAGTTTTGTAAATAACAATTTAATTAAATGATAATGTGATGACTGACATTTATTGTTTTATTTTAATACTATCTTACACAGGCAGATTCGTACCATTTATTATCTTAAATATATATACAGAGGCAAAAAACATGAAAACCACAATACATGTCTCCACTTCTTTATGGAAACAAAATTAACATCGCTGAACGCGTAGTGCTTTTTCTTAAAACGTTTAACTTTATATTGGATAATACCATCTTGATAAGGGCCAACTGCCCAAGAATTAACACGAAGAGATTAATCAAAATCTATCCAGTAATATTTGCATGGTCCGTACACGATGCGATCTCTATAATTTTATTTATAGAGTACTCTCTGCTCGCGACTTCGTGTGGAATAGTTACTTTCGGCTAACGCTAACGCAGCGAAAAACTGAAGAAAAAACCCGATTTTGAAACATTCCTCATTATTGCTCCACTTATATTTGTATTAGCGTGATGATATAAAACCTTCCTCGATAAATGAGCTGTACACTGAAATAGTTTTTCAAATCGAACCAGTAATTCCTGAAATTACCTCTTTCAACATCACAAACTTTACCTCTTTTTTCTCGAAATGACTACGCTGTTAACCTAGCAATGTCATAACAGTTTTCATTTAGAATCTATAGATGCTATCAGTTTTATAAGATACTCTTAACCTCGTTTCCTCATTACGTATTACATTACAAGAAAGCTGCACTAGAAATGGATATTTTATTTCGCTCATAACTCCACCTTGGCAAAGCGAAGCCAATAAAATCTGTAGGATATCCAGGAGAATTGATACCTTTTGTACTAAATAACTTACTAAACTTGAGTAATCCTTGGCTCAATTTTTCACATATGTACTTAATAATGAAAAACAAAATATTATAAAATTTCAAATCTTAGCACATATTCGAAGTAAAATACATAAAATGAAGTGTTTGTTGTTAATCTAGGATATCCGTATAAAGTACCTACTTTTGAGAGTAATATGAATTGGTTCTCATCAAAACGTATTCGATACGAGTTGAGTAATGATGACAAAATTCAACAAAGGCATTTAAAAACCAATTTAATTTTGGGAGAGTGAAATAATAAGGACAAAAATGTAGTTACCAGGAAACAACAAGACCATATTGACAAGGACGAAATCGCAAACAAAAGCTTAGTAGGTACTATAATTTAAATAACAACAATCGAAGTGACAATGAAATAATATGGTTTTCCATAATAAGTATGTCAATGAGATAGTCACATGACGAAATATATAAGAGTATATATCTTATATCTCTAGGTGATTTGGGTGTCCCTATCCAGATTTTTTTTGACAGATTTTTTTCTGTGATTTATTTTATTTGCCATCAATAAATACTTCCCAAATTCTTACCTTCCTAACCTTATCCTCCCATTTTATTCGCGATTTTAGAATTTTTTTATGAACAATATCCGATATGATTCAACGATCGTTCGTATTTCAAACAGAACGAAATTATTGATGTTGTCGAATGACAGATGGCGCTACGTCCGCCTCATCGAAATTTCTTCCACACAAGCATAGGTCATTCAATAAACCAACTAGGCATTTGTTTGAGTCCCTGATTATTTTTGGTTTCATAACTGGAAACTATGACACTCGTTATAATGGGTTTTTAGCTTTTTTCAGGTTTTTCGAGTTTGGAATCAAATACAGTTGGAACCAGTTGTAACCGATTTCACACAGACGCAGTTGCGCGTATCAGCTATAAGATATATCGGCTTCTTATGAATTTCTTCTCTGTCTCTCAAATGATTTTCTGTATTTTTTTGTCTTACTAGCTATTGGGGAGATTTTATGCTCAATCAAATTTTGGAAATAATTTTATTTCATACAATCGATAACGCAAAGCCTTCATTACAAATTTTATTCGTCATACTCCACGCTTCTTACTTCTGCTATCCCAACTAACAATATTAATGAGAATGTAAGTGTATCGCCATCTATTGGTGAGTTATAGTAATATTGATAGCATAAAAACTTGTAGGAATTACTCTCATATGTGGCAATTTTCACAACAATGTGTCAAATAGTGTTGGAGTTATCGATCCCAAACATATCGAACAACATAAAGGCAATTAGTACGAGGCCCTTTTTTATTAACGTGGGAATTTCTTTATTCGGGGGAGAGGGTGGGTTATGTCCGACTCGCACGGACTAAAACCCCACGGTGTACCATCCGCCGCATTGTCATCATTGCGACAGCCTGAGGAATGAACGCCAGGCTTCGCTCGGTTAGTACGAGGCCTAGGATAGTAATGAGACAAAAATTTTATGGACTTATTTACTATTTTATTTATATAAAATAAAGATAAGAAAACTTAATTCATTTTTTTATTGAACACTAAAGCTCTTCAACAGTTACAAAATAAAAAATAAAATCGGCTGAAAAATGTATATATTGTATTGTTATTGTTTACATGTTACTATTAAATAATGAGGTGCTCCTGAAATAATTCGAAACTATATATACATTGAAGAGAACGTTTAAAAATTACACCAAACAATGGTGCACTTATCCAATTAATTTATTTTAATTTTTAAAGCATCTGTCGACTATATTCATCAGTTGTTTAATTTGAATTCTCATAATTATTTGTATATATCGAAGTATTTACTAATCCGTCATAATTTATTATAATGAAACCTTTTAGTTGATCGCTTCAAATTTTTTCGTTTATCTATCTCATGTCGCATTACAACTGACCGCAGAGTGGCTAAGTGAAAGGCTCTCGGCAGAGCAGCCAAGGCCAATATGGCGTCGTCGGTGGTTCAATTGAAAGTGATTTAATGATAACAAATATTGTGCTCAGTTTTTAACATGCATCTATTATCTGAATGATTGTATTTATTATGCATTCTGTACGCAGATTTAAATAAAAATGTATAATTGAATATCTTGTCTACTTTTGATTTCCTATTATTATTCCCATTTTCCGATAATTAAGTTAAAATTTAAAAAACGATTTTAATACACTAAATCATTCTCTGAGTTGCATTTAAATCATGACTAACAAATCTCGATGACTTTTCTTTAATACTCATGCAACTCGTAAAGGGAAAAAGTAGTGAATCGTATCAAACTGCGATCATTTCTCTCTCCCTTATGTTGCTAATTCTAAATTATCTCTATGAGATACACCAACAAGATTAAAAAACAAAACACTAAATCGAATCCTTTCAAACCTTTCAAAAATTTTCAGTTATATGCCCGCAATCACAAAAATGTATCACTTGCACCGTGCCAATAAAAAAAAAACATTTTTTTTATTTGTTAGGTTTCTTATCCCACAAAAACAAAAGGAAAATATTTATTGGTTGATATTACACGAATATAGTATCCAGCCGTATTGAGAAGGATTCCTTTTATCTCCTTCGATAGTAGTACCTATTAAAAAGAAAAAAATATCTATTAAGTAAGCTTTTATGCCCTTCTATCAATATCCTATGAATATTTTAAATTGGAGTCGTTTTTACTATGAATAAAACAATGCTCAATTGACCCTCTCGAATTGGTTCAGGCACGCATATTATTCTGGTGGGTTAATTCATACTATCAGACCACCATAGCGTAGTTCAACAATTTCAATTGTTTCCCATTATAATAGTGCTGTGATCGTACTCTACATTTTATCGATATGATTATTTTACTTTTTTGAGAATATTTATAAACAATTATTACATAAACAGGTCGGAAATAAAATGTCTCGAGTGTCCTCTATTTTGAATATTTTAATGTCGTGTCCTGATATTTGACGAATACCTGTTAATAGAATAATCATAACTATGGAATCTAAACATAATATATCATAATATTTATGAATTGCATTAACATATGTGACGTTTTGAGTTTATAACCACGAAAACTAATGTAATAATACACGTGTCCTATCATGTAATCCTTATTAGCGTGATTACTATTTACAACAACAATTTGTACATTTCAACCTGTTAATACTAAACTTCAGCAAAGGTATGAATTTTGACAGAAGCTAATAAACAAACATGGAGAGTGTATAACGATTTTTCCTTACGTGACGACTTGACACTGTCAACTCTTTTTTTATCGTGGGGAAATCTTACATGAACCTCTATCCTCCTTTGGAAGAGAGTGGGTAATGGCGGATTGCCTACCGATTAAAACCCCACGTATAAACCCAATATAGGTGGTAGAGCCACGCTGAAGCTATTACTGGTTTCAGCATGAGTTGCAGCAATGAGTCGGCTTGTCCGGGATAGTACCACCCGACCCACAGAAAACCGATGTGAAGTAACAGTGCTTGCATTGTTCCGTTTCGTTTGGTCAGTGAGAGCGCCAGAGACCCACCTCCCATTCCCTCTCCTCTCCCGCTTCCAACCCATTCCTCAAACACAGGCTGGCATCACACACTCCCCTGGTGTCGCTAGTGTCTATGGACGGTGGTGATCACTTAACATCAGGTGACCCACCTGTTCGTTTGCCTCCCGTGACATAAAAAAAGTGTACTAACCGCCGCTTTACAATAGATAATATTAATTATTCTTGATAATTATAAATAAGATAAAACTTCATTTATACAGCAATTTAACCTGAAAGTAAGATTAAAAGTCTACGTAAAACCTTTGGATATGTCTGTCTATTTTTAAACCCAATAACAGAGCTTTATGCGTAAATTGTACGCGTGACCTCTTATTTCAATAAAACCACTCGCCGACTCTTGGGTTTTCCTTGTTGTAATAAAAAAATTGATACAATCATTTATGTCTATATGACAGATAAACAATACAACTATGAAAATAATATGTTCATTTTGTTAAGTTTCCTTGTTCCTACTTTAACTTCCGGAATAAATCGTGATATATGTGCTCGAACTATATACCATCAGATAAAAAGTATAACTTCCGAAACATTGTACCTAAGGTGATCAAGTCCTTATAACAAAATTAGTCTTTTACTGAACACATTAATTATTATTTTTTTTTCATGTGAAATATTTATAGGCGAGGGTGAACCTGATTGTTGGCGTGGCGAGTGTGTGAGACGGGGCGACATGACGCTATACGCAAGCGACTGTGCGAAATCTCTTTTGCGGCACTAAGCTCTGCATAACCATAACGCAATTTGAGAATCTGAGATTCGTTCGATTCGAACAATTTCGACGTTTCACATATGCCAGGCGTCCCGTGACGGCTCACATTTTCTTCTAGAGTCTTTCGTTTATATCTAGATATATCAGTAAATGCTTTAACCATTAGTATTAATAAAATAACATCTTTTTGTGAAGACAATGTTTTAGTAGAGACGAATCACATTCAATTTCCTCAAAATACCAAACGAATATATGTTATGCACATATTCAAATTTTAAAAGGGACAATTTATAGTAATGATCGTAATCTTACGTATATTATTTAAAAAAAATTCACTTTTAGCAATACTATTTTGATCGATGTAATATGAATCCTTATTCAGTTATATATATTTATTACGATAGGCATTAAGACTAGACTAGACTAAATATGGCTTTTATAGTGTATATTTTTTAAGAATATTTATAATATATCATAGATTTAAACCTTCAAGCAAAAAAAAAATTGTTTGTGTAAAGATACGAAGCTTCTTTGACTTCGATGAACAAATATCAAAGGGTAGAAAATTGGATCTATATAGATCCTTCACATTAGTACGTGATACCCATGTGTAATGTTTTCGTGAAGATCTAAAAGGACCCAATATGGTTTATCCCTAAGTTCTGTATTTCCAAACCCCCCATTCAAGGTAGACCATTAACCTGGCTGTTGTAAACCTTTCTTACTCTTGTGGATCGTTCTTACATGCACGATCATGTAGTCCGGTGAAGCTGTTAAGACCTTGCTGGGTCAATAGCGTAGACATTTCGAAAAAAAAAAAGAATGCACGATCATATACACGTACGTACACACAATGATTATAAAGATATTCATTATTGAAATGGAAGGCCAAAAATCACACAAAAATCAATAAAATCCGGCAGCGCAAAGTTCACGTCACAGGTTAAGGAGCCCAACTATCTGTTGTAGGCGTCGCGATCAGGTATATCAGGCTCGGTATATCTAAGGATATGAAAATGCCCGAACACATAGTTGAGGCGGTTTGCTACGTCATAATAAAAACTATTTTGTCCGTAAAAATTATGAAGATCTGCATTTAGTAAAATACCGGCATAACCGGCATAACTGCGGGGTGGTAGGGTTATACAGCCCGACTGGGTCGCAACCACCATGTACATGGCGAAAAAGCCCGTCATAGTAACTCGCTTCTGCGCATCGCGTTTCGGGATCAGCCTGTGCATATCCAGTACCGGGTGACTTTCGTCATCATGGCCGGCATGACAGCGGCGACCGACGATGGATGATCTGTCTCGCGGTGGTCGCCACTGTTCTTGGATTGTACTATGCTTACCATCAGGCATAGTGCAGTCACTTTGTCGTGCTTCAATAAAAAAAAAAATCGAAATACTAGAAACTGTAACAAACGGGTCGTCCTATGTTTCAGACTTAGCAAAACCAGTAATAGTTTTTTAGGTCATAGTGTTAGGTTTTACAATAAAGTCCTAAAGCATGTTACCGATTTGCCGGACTGTAAGTTTAATCTCTACGTCAAGCGGGTTTTGGTATACTAACTTTTAACTTTGGTAAACTGGATCAATATATGTACCTTGGTGATGTCTGGAATTGACTCCTCTCTGTGCATCCACTAAAAACGTTTGTATGATGTATTGGTACGATAGTTCTGACGTCATAAGTGTTTTATTAGGGCCTAAGCTGAGCAAAGTATTTTTGAATTAAGTTATTTAATTGTAGTATTATGTAACATATGGAGGATATTATATTTTAAACCGTAAGCAAAGAGCGGAATGTCAAGTACTTCATGCTTTAAATTAAACGTTATTTGCATTAAATAATATCTCGATATATTATATTTGTGTGTATAAGTATATATTTGTAATGATATTATATATTTGTAATATCATTGTATACTTGACTTTTAGATTTTCATCTACTTATACTAGCGCACCTGACGGACGTCATCTTGCCCTGATAATAAAAAAAATCCTTAAAAATTTGTATACCTAAACTCTCCTCATGTACTGTTAAAAACAGCATGAAAATCCGTTCAGTAGTTTTGAGTTTATCGCGATTAGACGGACGTGACAGAGGAATTTGTTTTATAATATGTAATTATATAGATTGACTACTACATATAATAGATTACAATATGCTATGCTATCTTTGCAAATTACGGCTAGCCCCAAGTTTTTTTTTTTTTTATTGTGGCACGATAAAATGACTACACTATGCCTGATGGTAAGCACAGTACAATAAAAAAACAATGGCGACCACCGAGTGACACACTATCCATCGCCGGTCGCCACTGTGATGCCGGCTTGCAAAAATCTGGATATGCATAGGCTGATCCCGAAACGCGACCCACAGAAGCGAATCACTGTTACGGGCTTTTTCGCCATATACATGGTGGTTGCGGCCGAGTCAGATTGTAGAACCCTACCACCATGTCCTCACTAATAAAGTCTATATATCAAATACTTTAAAAAATCATGAAATGGTCCAGATAAGTTGATTGTTATTGAGACGTCAAGGTTACATTCAATCGTATTATGACATTGTCTATGTCTATTTTTTTTTCCAAATGTCTACGCTATGGACCCAGCAAGGTTAACATCTTCACCGGACTACTAAGGCGAGCGCTTAAGGCACTCAGCCGATTTTATTTAGGCAACCAGCTCAAGGGTGCACGGCAAACCTCGGCTTGGCTGTTGCCTGTTGCATGCAAAATGGCGACCTATCTTAGCTAACCTAGCTAACTATTCATATATGTATGAGTTATAGAAACGTATATGTGTACCAAGCATACACGCCTTATCAACTTCTCCATATATTATGTGGGGGTGATCGTGTAGTGTTGTAGCGGTGATGTATATTTGTGTGTCACCGTGTCGCGCAAGCAACGCACTCAAGGGCTCCCTACCGAGGGATCGAACCTAGGCTTGAGCCGCTGCCGTGGGAGGCCTAATCGAGTGTGTTGTCTATGTCTATTGTAGACTGTAGTATATATTAATAATTTATATTCGCTCGAAAAAAGAGTTTCTTAAAGAGTCGTCTGTGAATGCGTTCCAGTAAGCGCTCACAACGCTCACGCTCACGACCGCGAGTTTTCCCGTTCCACTTACTCTCGAGCATTACGATTGTAAACGCTAGTGATAGTGATTTATGAGTGTTTTAAACCTACAGATAAATAATAGAAATAGCGATCTATAGAAAATAAAACAAAAGATTTAAAAGGTTTTTTTTTTTATTTATATATCATAGGAGGCAAAGGAACAGATGAGTCACCTGATGTTAGGTGATCACCACCGTCCATAGGCACATGCAACACCAGGGGAGTCACAAGTGCGTTGCCAGCCTGTGTTTGTGAGGAGGGCGGAGGATACTGGAAAGGAAGGAGGAAGGGGAAGGGGAAGGTAGGTGGGTCTCCGGCTCTCTCACTGACCGAACGAAACGCAACAATGCAAGCACTGTTACTTCACGTCGGTTTTCTGTGAGAGGGTGGTGCTTCCCCGGACGAGCCGACCCATTCGTGCCGTAAACAATAATAGCTTCAGCTTGGCTCTACCACTACCTAAATTACAATACAAGTCTTAACAGTAAATTCTAATTATTATTACATTGATTTAAGTATATTAGAAAAAACAATGTATCAATTTTTTTTTTATTTTAATTATTATAAAAACATAAAAAATACCTTTTTGGTTAAATAAAAAAACATTAAATTACCATGAAATGAGTAAGAATTAATTTCTACATTGAATTTTAGGATTCACAACATTTTTCAATAGAAATAAAATTATTAAAATTTAAATTACATATTTATACTTTATTACATTTCATATTTTACTTCATATTTCATCTATGTAATACGTAAAATAATAAATAAATAAAAATACGTTCTTTAATATAAATATTCTTTACCCTATCAAATAATGACATTCGGTCGCCATCTTTATTGAAAATCCTGCCAATTTTGTCAACGCTCACATCGACCCACCTCCAGACATGGGGCGTCGAGTTTCGCGTGAGCGTGTGTTATCAAAGACGTTTTCGGCACGACCGCAAAAATTGCGGTTGTCTAGTGGAACGGTGAAAGGCTGCTTGCTGTGAGCGTCGTGAACGTCTAATAGAACGCGCCCTATGAGTCTTGATAATTTATAAATATTTCCAACTGTTTGGTTTCATTTTACATATGTACATTCTAGAAAGGTTCTTAATAAAAACATGCAACAACTAAAATTCGCAGTACATAATATTTAATATTAGTTGAAAATAACCAATAGGTAATGGGAGTCTCAAAATAATATGCTAATGAGTTACGCTCGTTTCTTTTCTACGTAAATATGTTACTTTTTGAAGATTGTATATAAAACTAACACATGTATATTAATAATATCTGTAAAGTATTTCTAACAAATTTTCGCGTAATCTATGCGTCACGTGGGCGTACAGATGTTCAAACAGTTCGAATTAAAATTCCAAATGACTAATGCCGACGTTATCTTTGCCGAATATATACTGTGTAAATAGTTTTATTGCGCATAATTTTTTTTTTGGCGTTGTGAATTACTTATACATATATTACTTTCGTAGTTCACAGTCAAGGAGAACGTATTATTACTTTGATAAACATTTTATTTTACACGATTATCATTACATAAAAACAGACGTTTTTGGTAAATCATGATAAAAAGCAATTATCGAACAATAATAGTTTTTAGTGTATCTATAATTTACAGAACTTTAGGACATTAGGTGTTATTACAAAAAAGTTAAATATGTATTGAATACTTGCTTTAAAAAGGTTTAAAATGCACCACGCTCGCTGAATGTTCGCCATCTTACTCTTTTGTCTCGCTTTGGTTAGGTTAGGTTAGACTTGTGAAAAAAGGATAACGCGAACTTGCCTAGGGCGAGCGTGGTGTATTTAGTACGTAGTCTTTTTAAACCAATTATTGAATACGTATTTAACTTTTTTGTAATAACACCGCAATTGAATCTGTGTACGCCCTCCCTTACTTTAAAGCGTATCCCGTAGTGATGCGCACCATAATTTATATTTATCGATACTCTGTGCACACAAGGTTATTGACCGACGACGCGACGCGTCTGTTGTAACAGCGGCGCGTGTTACATCAGCCGGCCTTGTCCGACACGGAACAATGACAGACCGCGAAACTAATGCCCGTGGTCGTTTCAGGTGGTGATTTTGGCCGCGTTATCGGCGAAACTGTAATGTCATTTAGCTTTAAATTGACCTAATAATCACTGCTTCTTAAACAGTGCTTATACCATACTAGACGATTAAGAAAAATACGGTATTAAAAGCGTGCAGTTACTAAAATATATACCACGCGTGTAGTGATTACATAATATCGATAAATTGTTCTACTGATCAACTCGAGAATATAATACAAGCGTAAAATTGTATATCTTGATGAATGAATGATATACTCGTATATGTTTACACACAGAAATAGTTTGAAATATAAAACAGAATAGTAATATATTTTTGCTTACATACTACAGTATACTAAAGTATTTATCTTCTTCTTTATATAAAAACATTTTCTGTACGTGTGTATGTCGCTAAACTCAGGAGGTTGGACCGATTTTGACGAAATTTTGTTGCGTGTGCCAGTGGATCCGAGAATGGTTTAGATTCACAATTGGACCCGGTAGGTGGCGCTACTGTTGGGCTTTAAGATTTTTTTTATTATTAACGTCAGGACAACGTCTACTGGGACCGCTAGTCGCATATATATTTTTAAAGTTCGATAAATTGTAGCTTTTCGCTATATATTAAGGTATGTACAAACGAAGAAACATCAACCGCTAAGGGATAAGGGTTGAGCAGTCGCTGATGTATGCTGCATATCCTTATAAAACATAAATTGTAAAATAAAATTCGATGAACTCTTTTGTAACATCACAGTTGCAAAGTTACGTAATCGTTATTACCTACGAAAAAAATGTTGAACGTAGATTTATGGTCACCCTAAGTCAAATTGCACGGGCTAAGAATCTAGCAAAGAATAAATTCAGATCTTGTCAAATACTTTTTACCACTGTCCGAGAATTGTCTTAGATTGTTGTGTTATTAGAAAATATAATTATAACTCATTTACGTCACTAAGAACTCGTAATTCGTAAAAATCCTGTTAAAACTTATTTGGAAATACCAAAATGATTATTTAAATTTAAGATTTCGGAGATTCTGGTCTTCGGAGAATCATTATGCTTATTCAAATCAAATCCATATTAAAGTATTTGAAAGGAAAATGTAACCGGTCGAAGTATCACAAATTATTTTTCAATGGTAACGAAGTACTGAAAAGAACCTTACGATTTCTTTGAAACTCAGCTATAATTCATTATATATTACTTTTTGGAAACAAAAGGTTAAATTATACTCTTTCCTTTTATCATTAGACATTTTTTTTCTTATCAACAGTCTGTCTTATTTATTGGCATCATTAGAAAAGTCATCGTATTACGTCGACCGTTTCAATTTATTTACATCGAAATTAGTGTTCATTAATTATCTTCTGTTCGAAAACCTAAATAGCATTTTTAATAGAAACCACAAAAAGTTGAAATAAAAACAAAGGTCTTTCGCAATTACATAATTTCAAATAACCAAAATAGCATAAATAGTAAACCTTGTCCTATAAATACGTTTATGTAATTTATTTAATACAGACTACAATAAAATCCGTGGTAAAAACAGATTTGATACGAGTTTCGATGCATTTTACGTTTTGCTTTCCCCTACTAGATGGCGTTAAAACGGAAAGGTATATTAGTATATTTTTAATCATTATTACCTCGCGTCGTCCTGTAAGTAGTTCGGTGAAGCTGTTAAGGCCTTGCTAGGCCAATAGCGTATTCAGTTCGAAAAGAAAAAAAACTTGGGTGTGTAAGACACCCATTGAGTTTTTTGCGGGATTTTACTCTGTCATGTAGTGGATTTTATATTTTATTTATCATCTTGTGTTATTTGATTCTATATTGTGTAAATTTGGTGGTGTTTTACGTAATATAGTTAGTTTATTGTGCATAAGTGAAGTGAATGGAAAATAATACCACGGAGCATGAAATTCTGAGATGCCACAAAAACTCCCTGGAAGGTTCTAGTAAGGGATCCACCATCTTGTTAGAATATTGATTCACACGATGCTTAATATTGAAATGATCGCACGACGCTTGTGATATTATTGACTACGTGACAATGGCAGTAATCATTGGACAGATTGATTGCCAAAAATAAAGTTAAAAAAATACACCCATTATAGGATTATCGGCCTTTTCCCGAAGGAATCCTAAGACGCCTTGACTCTATATTTTCTCACATACAGCGGTACTTCAAAATCATTTCTCAAGTGCAGGTTTCCTCACGATATTTTTTTTTATATCATAGCAGGTAAACGAACAGGTGGGTCACCTAATGTTAAGTGATCATCACCGTCATAGACAGTTGCAACACCAGGGGAGTTGTCTCACTGACCAAACGAAACGCAGCAATGCAAGCACTGTTACTTCACGCCGGTTTTCCGTGAGAGAGTGGTACTAGTCCGGACGAGCCGACCCATTCATTCTGAAACCAGTAATAACTTAGCGTAGCTCTACCATTTACAAACCGTCAACTGACAGTGTTATTAATTTAAAATATGTAAATGTACACGAATTTCGAACGGCTCTTTCAGAGTTCAAGCGACGTCATGTGTCTAATATAATATGATACTGAATACAAAGTTACTTATACACATTCAAGTAGTTAATGTACAGCTAATTTTAAAAATCTCGTTCAAGATCAAAACAATCGTATCAAAAAGTATTGAATTTTTGTTGAAAATTTAGCGAACAGGATATTAAAACGTAAAACAAAATAATAATGTCAGGGAATTCCTAAAAACGCAACCGTAAAGGTAACCACGCAAGACATGCCAAACAAAAATTTCTTACTTCGTACAATAATTGGCAAAAGAAACGACAACACCGCAAAACTTACCTTTCACTGAAGAATTGAATGTTAATTTGAATACGTTATTTAGTGATTGCGCGGCAATGTATTATGTGTAAAAATATGTTAACATCCGCTCCGTGACGTTCGTGTATGATGTAATAATCTAAAGACTTTACCAGACGAATAACGGTAAAAGAAACGTTGAAATGTTTATTTAAAAAAACGTACTCGATCTGTTTTGACGGCCGTGAGCGGAACCGTGATGCAATTCCAATAACTGTGGAAAACGTAAACAATAAAATATAACATTATTCACCTCAGAACGGGAAGTAATTAAACATTTCTGAGTGTAAGAATTCACCTAAATATTTTTTTTACAAAATACATTTTAAAATGTTTAAGTTAATTAAACAATGTTAGATATCTTAATATGGTTAAATAAGCATTGTTTATAGAATGTATACTCATCTATGTTTTAGTTAAATCCCGCCAGCTACGTTGAATATAAAAAAATGAAGCCGTCACGGGACGCCTGACAGATGTGAATCATTTAAACTGTTCGAATCGAACGAATCTCAAATTCTCGAATTACACTATAGGTATGCAAGTTCAGTGAGGCAAAAGAGATTGCGCATGGCATCGCGTCGCCACGTCTCACACACATCGCCACACTAACAATCCGATTTACCCTCGCCTATAGATGTTTACATCAAAAGCCTTGACAAATTATATAAACCTTCCTAATTAATCATTTCATGCACTGAAGAAAACCACATGAAAATCTGTTCAGTACTTTTTAAATTTATCACGAACATACAGACAGACAGACAGACGTGACAGAGGATTTTATTTTATAACATTTAGTGATGTGATACTTATTATTTTGTAACAAACTTAAATAATAAAATAATTTCGTGTATCACATTCACTATATTTAGTGTAAATATTTTTATTATCTTATAGTCACAATGCGATAAATCTATTCATTAGTAATAAACTGCTTCATTAAAATTAACATTACTGGATGGGATTCAACAGTGCGAATAAAGCGGCCAAGGCATGCGCTATAAGGTCAGATAAATGTTAAATTATCGAATAATTATTTATTTGTATGTGTTGTAGGACGCTGTATCTGATTTCAAATTGTTTATCACTGGTTTCAATTGTATTGTTAAACGCGAAAAAAATTAATAAAACTGATATCCGATTGGAGCCACAACTACCTTTTCCAATCGTGAATCCAAACTATCCACGGACTCACTCAAACATATACCCAGATTATATGTGACTTTTTTTTAAATAAGCCTAGAACCCGTTCTTAGCATCATCTATTAGGTTCAATTAAGGTAAAAACTAACCTACATAAAGCTAAATAAACATCTCTACGACTTACTTTATCATAACTATCTTCAACTTGTATTAAAACCTTTTTATACTCCATTGTATTGAAGAAAAATATATGAACACCGCGTCGAAGCGTCAAACATCGCGTCGAAGCGTCTACTGTAACTTGTTTGTAACTATTGTCTAAGAGTTAGAAACTGTTTCGATAACGAATTTATATATATTTCAAATATATTTTTTTAAATAATCTGTGTATCACTCACGACACCTTTTGGTAATTTATCTATGTTTGTTTGTATTGTAGATTATTATACGTTGTTACAATGAATATTTGGCATTAAATTTATAACGTGTATTGGTCACACTTGTTATTGGCGAAATTGCCTACATAGATAAAGGCCCTACCGGAAAGAATCGATCAAGCCAGTTATATATATATTTATATTCATCCGAACAACGTGCCGGCCTTGCGTTTATTTATGCATATCGTACCTTTATAGACAAAGATATTGATTTTTTTAAATTCTAGAATATTATTTTTTTTACAAACTTTAAAACCTTATTAAAATGGAATTATTATTGAAAGTTTTTTTGTTATTGATAATAATGTGCTTGATACTATTTTTATGAAAATAAAAATAAAAGCTATTTCAAACCATGTTGGAATAGCAGTAATTTTATTAGTATTATATTTAGATATAAATAAGTACAAATTTCATCTTTCAGACTAAATCACTTATTTACTCAATATTTAGACCGATTTATTGCTATAAATATAATATGTGTGTAGAATAACTTAGCTATAACTATAGTTTAGTGCAGTACTGGCTGCACGATAACACCAGAGTAGACACCTCTCGGCAGCGGCTCAAGCCTAGGTCCGTTCCCTAGGCGTGGAGCACTTGAACACGCTGCTCACGCGATACAGTGACACAAAACCTTACATCACTGCTACAACATCACACACATCACCTATACACACGTGCACGCCTACATGCTTACACGCTGTTTTTATTTTCAGAGAAATAAACGACAAAGAGTTCTACCCTTATCTTTTCCTTTTTTTAACGTATGGAAATCCATTATGGATACCCACCCTTCCAGGGGAGTGGGTAGGTTATGTCCGACTCTCACGGACCACGGTGTACCGACAGATCATGTTGTTGGGGCGGCAAGGGATCGTTCTAGCTAATCAACCTTATAGAGCTGCCCCAACGGTCCGCCCGGCGGAAGATAGCCGCCGAGCTCCTTCCTATAGATAGGAAGACTGGGTATGCACCAGCTGCCTCCCCTCGTCCGTCGGACCTGTGCAATGAAAGGATGAGCCCCCTGGCTGCATCTTCTCAGGTCCGGCTACGGTGGCGAGAGGAGTTGGGCAAAGCGCCGCCTCCTCCCGCCTGTCCTCCGTTGGCGGAGAGGGCCACTTAGAGGGTCTATCTCACATGCCCTCTCCGCCGCCTCCTTTTGCGAGATGACCTCCTCGCCAAACGAGGCCACTGCTCGCCACGCCTGTTCGCTGCCGAGCATGGCCGAAACCACGCCCGGCAGCGACAAATTCCCTCCCACCACCGCCACCAGATTGCGGCGCTCTCTCTCCCATACAACACACTCGGTGAGAGTGTGAGTTCAGTACTTTCAGAGTAATACGGGTTTAGATTCTAGACTTTAATCCTAAATCCTGGAGAACTCTTTGCGTTTTATGCGATAAAAAGTAGATTTGATATAATCTCGTAATATTAGTTATCACTATGTCAAGTTTCGCCAAGATTGGTTCAGTACTTTCACAGTGATGCGTGTTCATAGGGACAGACAGACAGACAGACAGACAGACAGACAGACAAAAATTGTAAAAAGATTATTTTTTGCTTCTATATCGATAACATAGTCTACCCTGATTAAAATTTTCAAAAAATATTTAATGTACAGATTTCGACTTGTTACAGTTTTATTATAGTAATATAGATTTACAGTTACATACCAACATGCAGTGTCAACTGCCGTCAGATTCAACTGAGAAACGCAGTTTTAATTATTTTATAGTTTTAATAAAAAACGCTTTCTGTTGCAGTGAGACAGTGGTCAATCAATTCCAGGTGGAAGTTCAAAGTAACATCCATTATAATACTAACTATGGATTTCCGCAAAGTAGCGGCTTCTTCAATCGAAGATTTCGTCTAATTTTTTTAGACAGTATTAATTAAAGTATAGGACAGTATTAATTAGGCAGTATTAATTAAAGAGTGGGTGGTTGAACGGTTTGACCTAATTAATCAGTTATACAATGTATAGTAAACAATAATATAATAATTATTAATATACTAATTAAAATATGTTGCAGTTTGACGTATATGGTATACCACAATCGATTACACGTGTTTCGCGTCTTCACGGATCATCTTCAGACCGATCTTGACTCTTCTGATGCGAGCGGGCGCGACCAAATAATATCGAGTATAATATTTGGACCAAATCAAGTTATTTCTCAACATAACAGTACATTATTAAATGGGGGTTTCCGTCATGCTACCTTAAAAATCTTATACAGGCAATATTAAGGATATATAGTACTAATAATTAGTAGGAGGTAGAGCCACGCTGAAGCTATTACTGGTTTCAGCATGAATGGGTCGGCTCACCCCGGGTAGTACCACCCGACCCACAAAAATACCGACGTAAAGTAACTGTGCATGGATTATTGAGTTTCGCGTGGTCAATGAGAGCGCCTGAGGCCCACCTCCTCCTCTCACCCTTCTCTTTCTTCCCCTCCCCCTCCTCTCATCCCCACCAACACTAGCTGGCAACGCATTGGCGACTCCTCTGATATTGCTAATGTCTATGGACGGTTGTGATCACTTAACATCAGGTGACCCACCTGTTCGTTTGCCTTATCTGATATAAAAAATATGCATATATTCATATATATTTACAGACATGGTTAAAGTTAAACAGTGAAAAGTAAACGTGTTAGAATAACTTGAAATATCCGTGATAATTTCATCAGAATTTACAATAGGATATGATTTTAATTGGAAAATCCAAATGTTGTTAGTTCGTTACGATATATTATTAATTGGAATTAACAAAGTAAACGTGACAATATTGATAGATAGCTGTAATGCGGAAATTCATTGCTTTCCGTCAATACATACGTTCCGGAACTTTGCCGCAAGTTCTGAGAAACGTTAAACCTCAGATGTACTGAGGAAATAGATAACTCACGAGTAAGTAGATATATTATTGCACATTTTCAAGGAAATATTATGTACACAGAATATTTTCATTATCATTACAAAGTCCTGTCCCGCGTTTGTCTCTCTGTTCACAATAGACTCAAAAATTAATGAACGGATTTTCATGCGGGTTTCATCAGTAGATAAAGTGGTTCACGAGGAAGGTTTAGGTATATAATTTGTCTATTATTTAATTATCAGGGCGGGATTACGTCCGCCAGACCCACTACTTTTTTAAACATTATAAACTTTAACGTGTGACAATGATACCATTTGATGTTACGAGTAAATGACGATATGATGTGAGATGGAAACACATTCGGTGTTATTACAAAAAAGGTAAATACATATTGGATACTTGCTTTAAAAAGGTTACGTTTTAAATGCACCGCGCTCGCTGAATGTTCGCCATCTTACTCTGTTGTCTCGCTTTGGTTAGGTTAGGTTAGACTTGCGAAAAAAGGATAACGCGAACTTGCCTCTAACGAGCGAGGTGCATTTAGTACGAAACCTTTTTAAAGCAAGTATTCAATACGTATTTAACTTTTTGTAATAACACTGAATAATAATAATAATAGATACTAGCAACACCAGGGGAGTCGCAAGTGTGTTACCAGCCTGTGTTTGGGGGAAAGGGGAAGGGTAGGAGAGGTGGGTCTCTGGCGTTCTCACTGACCGAACGAAACGCAACAGTGCAAGCACTGTTACTTCACGTCGGTTTTCTGTGAGAGGATGGTACTACCCCGGGCGAGCCGACCCATTCACGCTGAAACCAACAATAGCTTCAGTGTGGCTCTACCACCTAAAGAATATAACCTAATGTTATATAATTGTACAATTAAGAATCGATTTTTGTTCGTGTTAAGCGATGTATGTTATCTTTCTGTGTAGAAGTGACGTAAACGGTATCATGCTTATACTTTCTTCCATTCTAAGCTAAATATGTTGTTAATATAATAAACAACGCAAAGGAAGTAACGGGTAACAGCTAGTTATAAATAGATGATCAGTTTCATGACTTCCTGTTCTAATTTGACGAAACTGTGAAGGCCTGTTATCCAATAGCGTTGTCGGTTCGGAAAAAAAAATTACTACCGTCATTGGAATGGTATTTAAATAATTTTATTTAAGAGCAATCAAATTAAGACATCCCCCAATCCCCATCCTCAAACGGAGCAAACCATTTACTGACATAAATAAAGAACCTTTATGGAATAAATATGAGATCACATGTATTATTTAGGTATCCATAATGCTATGAACTTACATTAAATAACTAGATACCCCTTTATACACAATTAAAACCACAATTAGTACGTCACTCAGGACTAAAATACTTTAATAACGTCTAGATATAATACAACTAAACATCGTAGGAATAACACAGTTTTGTTGAACTGTCCTCGTACGTATAATATTGATTTTATCTCTCGATACTATAAGAAAGTCTGATGAATATAACTCAATCTAAGATTTATATATCTATGAAAAAATAACATATGTAATCTATACTATATCTATACTAATATTATAAAGAGGTAACGTTTGTGACGTTGTGGCATTGTAGGGGTAATCTCAGGAACTACTGGTCCGATTTGAAGAATTCTTTCAATGTTATATAGCTAATTCATCGAAAATGGTTATAGACTATATATCATCAAGCTAAGATTAATAGGAGCGGAGCACAGATAAAATATGTTTGAAAATCGGGATGTTTTTTCTTGTTAGTGTATCTATTCCACGCGAACGAAGTCGCGGGCAGAGGCTAGTAATATTATAAAGAGGTAAAGTTTGTGATGTTGTAGGGGATCATAATTGAATCTACTAAATCGATTTTGAACATCCTTTTAGTGTTATATAGATCATTTGTCGAGGAAGGCAAGTCTATAGTCTATATATCACCACGCTAAGACTAACAGGAGTGGAGCACAGATGAAGAATTTAAAAAAAAAATCTCTTTTAGAGCTTCCGCTGTGTGTTAATTAGCCCAAAGTTTATTCTACACAGACGAAGTCGTAGGCAGAAGCTAGTATATAAATAAGCAGTGGCAAAACAGTTAAAATATCTTCCTTTCGTGTCATTTTTTTACCAAATTTCTTTACTCTTTATTTAGAAGAGCTTTAGTGTTATTTTTCCTTAAAGTTGAAACTTCGTCGAACTTTGACCACTAAACGATAACTTTACTACACTCACATTAGAATTTTTTTTTTTTTCGAAGTGTCTACGCTATTTACCCAGTAAGGTCTTAACAGCTTCACCGAACTACTAAGGCGAGCGCTTAAGGCACTCAGCCGATTTTATTTTGGCAACCAGCTCAAGGGTGCACGGCAAACCTCGACTTGGCTGTTGCCTGTTGCATGCAAAATCGCGACCTATCTTAGCTAACCTAGCTAACTATTCATATATGTATGAGTTGTTGAAACGTATTTGTGTACCAAGCATACACGCCTCAACAACTCCTTCATATATTTATTATCGGAACATTAAGAGTTTTTCAGTTCGATGAGGGAAAAAAGTAAACCCTTCCACTTTCATGTGTAAGCGTGTAGGACGTGCACGTGTGTGGGGGTGATCGTGTAGTGTTGTAGCAATGATGTATATTTGTATGTCACCGTATCGCGCAAGCAACGCACTCAAGGGCTCCCTACCGAGGGATCGAACCTAGGCTTGAGCCACTGCCGTGGGAGGCCTAATCGGGTGTCACATTAGAGTTTGATTAAGCAAATATGAACTATAATATCCGGTGAATAGGAGGTTATATAGCTTGACAGATATTAGGTGTCGTCTATTTATCGAAATTTGACTATTAGTGATTGGTTTTTAATTTGCAATATTACTAAGTTTTTTTCTTAGCCAAAGAGTCTACAAATATTGTAAGCCAGTAGACTTAATCGTGCTATTATAGTAAGAATAGAGGTTTATAAAAAAATTACTCGTCGTTAATAAGGATCAAAACTTCTACTAAACAAAAAGAAAAGAGAGTCGGTTGAGAGAGAGAAGAGAAAACGATACTGAATTGATTTATCATAGGCTTTTGGCCTATTTATATATACATAAGGTATGCTTAGATTCATCTGAGTTGTAGCAGTGATTAAGTAATTCCTATATTAAGTATATGGACAATGTTTAAGTATGGTGTCTGTAAAAAAAATCCGATATAGTTTTCGTTTTAATCGCGTACTTTTACTAGTATGCATGTATTTGGTAATATCGAATCTTATAGTGAAGGAAAACATTACAAGAAAATGGTCATTATATTTTAGCGAATTTAAAATTGCAGATTGCTTAGCCTTGGAAATTAAATGCGTTTTTTTATATCATAGCAGGCAAATGAACAGACGGGTCACCTCATGTTAAGTGATCACGGTCGTCCAAGACACTTGCAACACCAGGGGAGGCACAAGTTCGTGACCAGCCTGTGTTTGAGGGAAAGGGGGAGGGTAGAGGAGGTGGTCTCTGTTGTTCTCACTGACCAAACGAAACGCAACAATGCAAGCACTGTTACATCACGTCGGTTTTTTGTGAGAGGGTGGTACTACCTCGGACGAACCGACCCATTCATGCTGCAACCAATAGCTTCAGCGTGGCTCATCCATCTACCAAAGCGTTTGCTAGTACAAGAAAATTAATAATCTCCAACTATTTACCTGTATTTTTGCGCAGTTCTGAGTCTTCTATAGGTACTTTTATTATAGGTAATTGTATAATTGAAAATTCAGGTATACACTATGTGTCTATAATAAAATAACTCATGGCGTAATTATTCAAAAATATTTAATAATTTATGTACGTGGCTTCAGGGAATTGCGAATATATATATAGAAAAATTAAGCTTGGGGAATACCTAACAATCAAATGAGGAAAATTCTATCATTTGTAAACCATACCCATGTCACAATATAATAGTTGTTTATTAAATAGACGATATAATAGAATGCAAATATTTTTCCTTCTCAATGAAATATTTATACAAAAGATGGAAATAAAAAGATATCGTTTTTTTTATTTATATATTTTTATATATAACTATATATATTTATTTAGTATATATTATACTCACAATCAGTTACTTATGTAGGAAAGTTAGTCAGTAAAGATATTATGTCAAATTAAAAGGACTTGGATGCAGTGAGGGTCCCGAAATATGTATGGTACAAAAAATCGGTTCATACATTTTTAAAAAGGCTGAATTCTTAACAAACCTCTTTATCTTATATAAACCCCAGCATTAAACAAGAATAAATAAACGACATTTACGTAGGAATTATATTTAAATATAATCACTATAACAGCGAAAATGGTTCAAAGTATATTGGTAAATGGACTGATTCGCGGAACTTTGGTAATTTTTCTGTGGTTAGTACTTTGGGCATCGCTGGGATTAGGGTATTTACAGAATTCTGCTTAAGAGTTGATACTAATTAAGATTGTTTGAAGAACCACCTAAATACTTCTTCTTCAACTTTGTCGATACAGGATAATATAGTTATAGCTCGGTAGTTATTGATGTCGTTGTGAACGCCTTTCTTATGTATAGGACGAATAATAGCTATTTTCAATAATTCTGGCTAGTACAAGTTTTCAATTACTGATTAATCAGCATGTAATAATAGGGCTACTTGCTTTATTTATGTTTTAAATTTTTAGCACTAAGGATGTCTACATCAGCACTTTTTTATATTCATATTTTTTATTAAATTATATACTAGATCATTTCTAGCTTTTTCAATTCTCACACATACTTCTGTCTAACATAGGATTTCATGGGTAACAAAGGAGAAGTGCATGTAACAGCAATAAAATACTGTTAAGGGCAGTTTTCATCTACATTACATGTACAAAGTATGTAATGTATTTAATTGGATAAGAAATAACACTGTATCGTATAAAATAGCTTCCTAAATACACATCATACATTAAAAGATAAGAATGGTTACTGTGGGTTATCCTTTAAAGATAAATATGTACCATCCCGGACTTTTTATCGATCTTTTTAAGATATACAACTCCGCAGTACATTAATTTAATCTATCTCGTAAGGTTTAGCCAACGTTTGCGATTTAAGCACACAAAAATACGTTTATTACAACATTACATTGAAATCTTTGATTTTTTCAGCTTTTCTGTACTATAATATGTGTATATGTATTATAAACATAAACATTCCTCATAAATCATTCCAACTATTGTTGAAAACTTTATTAAAATCCGTTGAATGATTTAAAAAATCTAAGTGAACAGACAGAGGAAGCGACTTCATTTTATACTATATAAATACTATAACTTATATTCTACATTCTCGTCATAGTAATTAACTAAGGTACTGGCTACAACTTGATATAATATTAATTAAGCTTAGACGCCTCACGGCGTTCAAACATAATTACAGGCGCTGTGGTTACACGTTATAAATTTATTTCTATAAATAACGAGTGGATATGCGACGACTTCATAGTCCGGTTTTAAAGCCGTCGAGCTCTACTAATTTCATTTAATGTTGTTTGACCATATTAGAATTATACGTCTGGTTATATGTATATAAATATCATCATGGGTTGACTTCTATCTACTACTATTAAGTGAAGAGTTGTTATATATTATTTATATATAAATTTCTTCAGTCCGTGTGATGTCACTGAACTGTTTCTAAAGGGCTGGATGATTTTGGAACCGAGGATGGTTTAGATTGGATCTGGTAGTTGGCGTTGCGTTCGGATAGTAGGCTTTTTTATTATCAGGGTGAGACAACGTCTGCCGGGCTGCTTGTATATTCACATATATAGTTACTTTAACAGATTTAAAAAAACAGTTATCAATCATCTGATTTTTTTTTGGTTGTCAAAAAACGGAACCCTAACTTTTTTAATTGAAGGCTTCGAAATTTTGATTCGCAGGCTCTTTGTGTGACGAAAAGTGGTTGGGTGGTAGTAGTTAGGTAGGTAGGTGAGGTGGTAGTAAGCACTGTGTTAGGTAGAGGCAAGGTAGCGTTCTTAGTTATTTTTTAACCGACTTCAAAAAAAGGAGGAGGTTATCAATTCGACGGTTTTTTTTTTTTTTTTTTTTTTTTTTTTTTTTTTTTTTTTTTTTTTT
>JACEII010000020.1:1848663-1872395 GCA_014332785.1 Antheraea mylitta
TTTTTTTTTTTTTTTTTTTTTTTTTTTTTTTTTTTTTTTTTTTTTTTATGTTTGTTACCTCATAACTCTGGACTGGCTGCACCGATTTGGATGATTCTTTTTTTATTTGAAAGCTAGTGCTTCCCGTGTGGTCCCATTTTTTTTTGGTCCGGTTTTGTCAACGGCATCCAGTGCAAAACCGTATAAGTGTTAAATTTGCATTTGGTGTGTATACGACAAATAGACGAATAACTCAATATCATGCCAACCGATTTCGATGATTCCTTTTTTATTGTAAAGGGTGTTCTTCAAGGGTAGTTTGATGAGAGTTTGGTTAGGTTCTGATTATGGGATCCGTGACAAAGTAACACAACTTTCAAGAAACAAGCCTACTCCTTTCTTAAGGGCCGGCAACGCATCTGTGATTCCTCTCGTGTTGCAGGTATCCATGGGCGACGGTGATCACTTACAATCAGGTGACCCGCATGTTTTAGAAAAAAAAAATTATGTTCACTAAAAATGGAGAAATAAAGTAAATTTTCAAAAAAAAGTATTAACCGACTTCAATATTAATCAGAGGCATAGAAATAAGGCACTAAAAACCGGAAAATAAATAGGTTATCAAATTAACCAAATGTAATGAAACATATGAATATGTGTGCTACCAGGAGATGCATTGGAAGTCGGTGCCTTTGTACCTAGATGTAGATGATATGATCTTCGGTTGGCACCGACTTCCAATACATCTCCTGGTAGCACACATATTCATATGTATCATTACGTTTGGTTAATTTGATAACCTATTTATTTTCCGGTTTTTAGTGCCTTATTTCTATGCCTCTGATTAATATTGAAGTCGGTTAATACTTTTTTTTGAAAATTTACTTTATTATTGTTTTGGCTACTAATATAGCGCTCCTTCTATTACTAGTTTCAAATTTAACTTTTTCAGGTACACCTAGCGCAATAAAATCGCTTTTTTTGGTTGTAGTGGAAAATGGTTAATCAATTTCTGGCGGAAGGGTAAAGTAATCTCTAGTGTAAAACTCTCTTCATATAGTTCACTTTCTTCACATTCAAGTAACAATATATTGTTTTACTAGGTACTTGTCATCCCTAAATAAATATTTGTCTTTAAATGCGCCGCGTAATGCTCAATTAGCCTGCTATTATTTTGCTGACAATTTTTTAAATCTGGATTCCTTAAAGAAAAAGACCGACAATCAAGAATAAGATTACACGTTTTGTTTGTTATATGGTGTAGAATTTGTTATAGCTATGATTACCGTCGGGTTCTGTAATTCTGAAATTTGCAAATATGTACTGTACTGAGATCTTCTATGTAACGTATAGTGTTCTATTTAATACTGTTTTGCTCGCGTTATCGTAGATTTTAATAATAAAATAACGCATAGCGATTACTAAAGGGACAGCTTTCTATAGGGGATTTTGAAATATCTTGTTATTTTATGAATTTAAATTGTCGGGGAATTTGAAATATTCTTCATTGGTGCTCAGCTCCTGTTGATTTTGGCGTGATGATATATCGTTCCTCGATAAATGAGCTATCTAACAATGACAAAATTTTTCAAATCGGACCGGTAGTTCCTGAGATTAGCGCGTTCAACCAAACAGACAAACGAACTTATCAGCTTTATAATGTTAAACGCCATAGGGACACCATTGACCTCACCAGACTTCTTTTCTTTCACCATGGGGTCCACCGGTGACCTCGAATAGTTTGTTGTAAGTCTGGAATAATTCGTCAGATTTAAAAATAATTTCGAGCATTTCATTACCAACTACATCTATTACATGACAAAAGATTTTTTGAATATTTTCTTATTTCTTCTATTGCATTTAACGTTTTAAATATATATGTAAATAATTAATTAAAATATTTGTGTCAAAGATAATTATAAAGTGCGAACGCATTATCGACTCCGGAGGGGGGAACCTTCACCGTTTTACCTCGGCCGTAAACAAGTTAGCTTGATAAAGAACCCTTGAAGCGGAAAATTTTATACTTGCATGTATATGAATTATACCGATAACATTGTTTAAAAATGTAACTTATATTTATAACATTTAGAACCTTTGTGGCATTTAGGGAGGCTCATAATATTTATTTTTATATCCTAGCAGGCAAATGAACAGGTGGGTCACTTGACGTTACGTGGTCACAGCCGTCCATAAACACTAGCTACACCAAGATAGTCGTAAATGCGTTGGCAGCCTGTGTTTGGGGAAGGTGGGATAGAGGGAAGAGGGGCTGGGTAAGGGGTAGTAGGCCTCCGGCGCTCACACTGACAAACCGAAACACAACAACGCAAGCACTGTTACTTCATGTCGGTTTTCTGTGGATCGTGCGGTACTACCCCGGGCGAGCCGACCCATTCATGCTGAAATCAATAATATCTTCATCATGGCTCTACCACCTACAAAACATGGTTAAATGAGCGAATTTTATGCTTATTAATTAAAATCGCAAACCTGCTTATTAATTACGAATGTCACAAGAACAAAACGATAACATCTTACGAAGTTATATATAATAATGTATACAAAATGTTCGCCCAAGTAAATCAGAAAAGGACAGTGTACAATTTAGTTTATATTATGGTTGAGATGTACTCCAGGTTAGGAACTTCGAAGGCGGGATTTAGCCTTCTCTGCCATCTCTTTGCTGCTTTTGTAGTTGTAAATGAGAGATGGAAATTATCTAAATAATCCCATATAACATACATAATCAATTATTTCAATGTAGGAAAAATCCACAACGTAAATCACGGTTAACCCCTGGTATGACCAAGACGAGAATAACGGCTTTGAGTGAGATTCAAACATGTCTCATTGCTTTAGATGCTTTAGAACGGAGAAAGATCCGCTTATATTTTAATTACTTAAAACCTGCGATTTCGATTGCATTTATTATCATTTTAAAAATATACGTAGATATAAGATATATAGCTATTATTATGTACAGAGAGAGAAACATAAAAAAATATACAAAAATGAAAAGATATACAATGTTTACAATGCTTATTTGTGAACAATGTTATTACCTTTCTGCAGTGCATGCGCACCTCATCGCTTATCCGTCTCACAAGTCGCTAAACGCTACACGCTAAAAACATAGACTATGTGACTACGAGCTAAAACTAAGAAAATATTATCGAATTCTATCCAGTACCTAGTCTTTGGATATTACGCGCATAGCAACAGATCTGTCACTTTTTAAAATAGAGATTACGTTAGACATTCTTCATAAGATTAAGACGCCAAAGTAATGTCAGCACTGAAAATGCATTTTATATACAAATCACTTTAAAATTATGAAATAGATTATAGAGCATATTTAAGTTACATTCAAAATATTTAATAATCTAGAATTATATTGTAGATGTTATAAAAAGGATGAATACAAAATTACATGATACTTTTGTACAGTCTTCAGACTATGTGCAAACGATGTTGACCAAATAACGCGAGGAGCGCGAATTGTAGTGGGTGTGAAGATATTTTTGAAATTCACACGCCAGCCGATGCATAGTTACACAGTATGACGTGATCGAATGATACACACTCGCATTTCGTATATAAGTTATAAAAGAAAGATATACATTATGATGCAGTGGCAGCGAATACCACGTACCGACGTATGTTCAAATTTCACTCATCTATTTCAATAAATACAAACACCGTGATGAAACCTTTGATTATTTTGAAATGGCATTAAATGATGCAAGAGTAGAGTTCTTTCTAATGCCCACCAGGATGCTAGTACCATCCTCAAGTTGTAAATCTATCACCAAGCATTTTAATTGTCTAAGATGATAACAGCCTTTATTTCCATTGAATATTAGGTGTGATTCTAATCAATCATTAAGCCTATGCTACAATAGGTTTTACTTGCGACTTGTCTCGTTTTGTCGCATGTTACTCGCTAACAGTAGTTTCTACAGGCGATATTAATTTAAAATCTCGTTAAGTATGTTTTTTTCTTTCATAGATGACAAATTCATCAGCCTTCTACTTTTTGCAGTTAATATTGCCTTACCTTTAGAAGATGCTACAGAAATAGAATCAATAATATCTTCACTGCAGATAGCAAGTAAAAATATGAGATTAGAAATTAATTTAAATAAATCTAGGATTTATAAGGTTTTCTGTACGACAAGCTCATAATTCTTAACGACGTACTATTAGAATTAAAACCAAAAATACTTTATTCAGGTTAGACCTTGAGAAGGCGCTTATGTACGTAAAAACTACCATCGGTTCGGAAAACAACCCAGTCTTCGAGAATAACCGGAAAGAAACTTGATCTGGTTTATCTTTTCATCATATATATGTTTACTAACATAGATATGTAGTATTTCCATTTCCAGACGTCACCATCGTCACATATTGATCCTCCCTATAATAATAGCCCATAGACATTAAAACCCGCTTGACATGGTGATCGAATAGAAGAATATGGTAATACATATTTAAAAAAGAAGAACAGGTTCTCTACACTAAGGAAAACAATGAATTAGAAGTGGTGAAAATATTTGTAGGCGCTTGGAGATAGGTTTTGAGTTAAAAAAAAACTGAAAGTTCCATGGTAATGATAAAAGTGATAAACTCTTGCTTACTCCCATTACTTACACGTGTCAGATGAGAAAATACACACATTGCATGAACAACAAAACAAGGTTTTTCTAGAGAAGTATGGAAAGGAGTATTGCAAACTTTTTTTTCGAACTGACTACGCTAGTGACCCAGCAAGATCTTAACAGCTTCACCGGACTACAAAGAGTATTTATTGCAAATGCTAAAAAAAAGCACGCCTTACCCACAACAAGGAAACAAACCAAAGTAATTCATGCCCTTACAAATTTTGTAAGACAAAAGTGACAATGGCCGGGATATTTTGCGATAAGAAAGACGATAGATGAGCATACCAAGCAACATTACCAGCATATCCACGGGATATTAGAAAAAAAAAAGAACCAGAACCTCCAACATCGCCTCAATGATCATCAAGATAAATCATACCCGAGGTTTTCTCCCAGAAAGAAGGTTAATTATGTAATCCATTTTACTATGGTTTGTTAATATGAGCAATAATTTGTATTTCATTGTTATTGACTTTTATATAATAATATAATGTAAAGTCGCGGGCGGTTTGTAGTGAATATATCTTTTCAAAGAGACGGGTAGTATTACCGCGAGAAGTTACATTTTTGCATACGCAACAAAAACTTATAATGATTTATAATGTATTGAAATTCAATACAGTAAAGTGCAAAATGATGCAATTCCCACGGTCGGGAGTTTCAAATAAATTTCCGACTAAGAAATTCAACACTTATTATTTACATTTCATTGTGCGCAATATTTTCTTCCACGAGTACCTATAATATTCAGCTTTATGTGGAAACACCAAAAGAGTTGAATTATAAAACATACATTATGCTGACCTGCCAGTCTCATTTCAGGCACTAGATAAACTCTGGTTGATATCGAATTATGGCAAACGTAAAGAGTCACAGTGACTGGTTTATCGCCATGTTCACGTAAATACTGATCGAATAACATATATTTCTATCACATTGCTTGAATACTAGGAGTTATATCATGTGATCTCTGTATTTGTTAAACCTAAGAGTTATTATAAATGTTACACCTAATATAGGCACAATAATAGTGTTATTTATTTAATTATAAGAACATTTATTTAGGCATTGAACTGTGAACGTAAGTGAATCGTCGCGCTCGATTCGGTGACGTACTGAATCGTGTATACACTGCTCTAGTCGTTGTCGACCAGTTATTTATTATTATTATTATTTATGCATCGTAATGTCATAAGTTTTTTTCTTGTTGTTAGTTCAGTAATACTTAATTCTTAGCAATTCTTACTTGGTTCTTTACAAGCTTTGTTGAATCATTTTTTTTAATTTATTTATTAACTATTGCCGCGGGGCACGGGTTTGTTAGGCGTAATTATTTGTCTTGTATTTAATTTTTCGCGATGTTTCAGTACTGCTTAAATATTATAAATGATTTCTAAACCATATTCTATTTACTAAATATGTTGAAACAGAATTATCAACTTAAATATAGCTTGTGAATGTATTGCAACACAAAAAAATAATCGTAATGCATAAGAATGTACTGCTTACAATGAAACGTATAGTGCAGTGTGATTTTGTGAATACTAATTATTTAGCTCCTTGACATTGTTTTGGTGTCAAACATTCAACACTTCCGCAAACAATTTAAGGAAATTTTATTAGTATAACGTCCTTAAAAAATCGAAGTTTGGCATTCTGCGTGTGCACACCGATCGATTTTTAATCGATCGTGTCATTGTATTTATTTTATTAATCTTGCAATGTAAAGCAGATTTATTAATATAAGTCAATTCTAGATCGAATCGTTTTTATAATAATATTGATATATAAACTCCATAAATACGGAGTTTGATGGAAGTATTAGAAGCTGCGAAGTCGATTTTCGAGACTGTCTCTGTGTTTCTTTAATTTTTCTAAACTACATAACAGGTTTTTATAGAATTTTGACAACAGTTTTGAGAATTTCTACTTGAAGGCTTAACTATATGTATTTGGAAGTAATACAGAAATATACAAAAAATATTTCCATTATAATATGGTTAAAATTTGTATTAAATTAAATAACAAATCAGAACGAGCGCATGCGAAATCGCGGGTATAATTAGAACAACTATGAACTATAATGAACGCCTTGTGTCAATTCATGAATGTACATATTTATTAAATCCGATATAAAGTAGACTGTAGGAAGGAAATTGATCTTAACGTATTTAAAAATAGTTTTTGCTTGAGGAAGTAACACCGTGATCCCATTTGAGGTAAAACAGTTGTACTTATTATAAAATGTTTTTTTTTTCGACATAATTAGATTCAGTTGCTGTTATTTCTAGTGTGCTCGGATAGATATATGATGTCGGAGGCATTTAACGCCCCAGAATGCGATTTTAATGTTCTGTAACAATGTTGCAATTGGTATGACGTCATTTAGAACCGTGTTGAAATGTAACTTGTAGTTATAAATATATTTACATAAATCTATAGCAACTTCTTATAAATAACTAGCTGTGCTCGTGACTCGCAACGTATTTTTTATTTGTAGTAATAAACAGCGGAGTTCTAGCATAATGAATAGCACAAATATATTCCCTGTTTTTTTTTATTTCTTCTATTTTGCTTATTCTTTGTCCGCACCTTTTTTGCTTACATTAATGTGTTGTATACGTAAAAAATCGTATCCGTGAGCAAAATTGTTTATTTCTCGTAATTCATTTATTTAATTGTATTTAACTATTTTCGGTTTAATGAGGTTATTATTTTTTTCTTTTTTCAGATCTGTAGATAAAATGCGCAGGAATCAAATAGTATAAATTAAAGTAAAAACGCAAGAAAAATGTTAAAAAAATTTACATTGTGGAGTAAAAAATATCTAAAAATTTTAAACTATTTATTTTTATGTATTGCTGCTGACGACTATACAGACCTGTCTGAAAAGAATTAATGGGTATTTTCATTGGTTGTATTATCTAGATATGATGATGACTTATACCTACTCTCTATTATCTATGTCTATTTCTTTCTATATATTATCTAAATAATACTTAATTTGTCATTTTTATTGATAAATTATTAACTACTAACATAAGTGAACAAAAACAGAACGCTTTCCACGAAGAATTCTACGCTGTATATCCGCAAAAATATTTTAAATAGGTTTTTGGACCTAACTTATGAGGAAACCAAAAAAACTTCTGCCTCTAAAAATATTTGTTTAATAAATTATAGTGGTATAAATGTATAGTCTAATCCGCATATACAAAGACATTTCACACAACACAACACAATCGTGTAAATATAATAAAAAAGTAAACAGACGATATCTGTATATGGAATATATTGAAGAAAAAAATATTGATAGGGCTTTGAAAGAACAGCATTTTTCAAAAAAAGTAAAGTCAGTTTAAATAGTCAATGTCGAATTTTAATACACCTATTTACTTATGTACTATTACTATTTACTTATGTTATTTATCACTGTTTTTATGCATGAAATTCCACGTGGACGTAGTTGCGGGCACAACTGGTCATCACAGTTAGTAAGATTCACGTTTGTCAGTAACTTTTAATCTTGTAGTTTCTAGTATAGTACTATATTACATTTCTAGTACGGTGAAGCTGTAAAGGCCTTGCAAGGCCAATAGCGAAGTTAGTTCGAAAAAAAAATTACATAAGTCATCTTTAAATAACTTATATTCTTGTAGATCGGTGGGAAAATAGCAAGTCTAAAGCAGTTCCTACTACAATGGTTACTAAAGTTCATATTATTAACAATTATAAATAACTAGTTACCCGCCCCGGCTTAGCATGGGTATACCACTCATGAAATATATGAGACTATTGATTCTTTTTACAGTACTACTATAAAATGAAATAAGATGACAACTGGGTAAATGAATTTCAGTTCTATCAATATTTTTAAAGATGTTCTTACTGCCTTCAACCATTCACTTTTTCTATGGGGATGTTTAACCCTCCATTTTTTGGCTTTCGCGTACGACTTTTCAAGCATTTGTTTGTAAATAAACTTTGTCCTGACTATTACAAACTTAACAAAGTATAATTAGCTAATTAGGTGCAGCCGTTTGTAATGATGCGGGTTCGCGGTTCGGTAACTGATTTTTATTTATATTTTTATTTTTATTTTACATATATGTTACAATAAGGAGAATTACAAATATCCTGAGATACTGGCTGGCAACGCACTTGCGACGTCCCTGATGTCGCTAGTGTCTATGGACGGTGGTGATCACTTAACATCACGTGACCCACCAGTTCGTTTGTCTCCTTTGATATAAAAAAAAACTGTCGATGGAAATTCCAATCGAGCAGGCGGCTAATATCTGTATATATATTTATTCATGTTATGCCGACGCCACTTGACGTATGATAACAGCAAGATGACGATATTTATCCTTTCTATTACATAAGTCGGCTATTAACTCGATCCGGATTCAACCGGATTGTTTTATATGTAAACTGCACTGTAAGATCCCACGTAACTTCTAAATTTAGTTTGAAGGTTTTAAAGCTTACAGCGGTTAGTTTAAATATTTACAGAAGCAATTGATGTATTTAGTCGCGGGTTACGTAACACAGCCATATATCTTTCGCCTATGGATTTATCTATACTAATATTATAAAGAGGTAAAGTTTGTGAGTTTGTGACGTTGTAGGGGTTAATCTCAGGAACTACTAGTCCAATTTGAAAACTTCTTTAAATATTATATAGCTCGTTTATCGCTCGGTTATAGGCTGCATCACGCTAAAATCATTAGGAGCGGAGCACCGATGAAGAATGTTTACAAATCGAGGTTTTTTCCTCGTGAGAGCTTCCGGTGCGTGTTAACGTTAGGCCAAAGTATCTTTTCAAATTTCCACGCGAACGAAGTCGTCGTCGTCGCGGGCAGCGACTAGTATATTCATCATGTTCATTTACATGACGCATGCTATGTTGCGCGTTTTTAACAACCTTTAATAAGTGATGTATATTTACGCCTGTTTTCCACTGCCGTTTTTGTAGTCTCACTTAACCACAACTTATTAGATTAGTTGACGTTTACAATTATACTTTCGTTTATTAGAATCGTAGCGTTAACATATTTAGTTTTAACGTATTCAAAAGCTTTTCATCATTGATCCACTTATTCTTTGTCTTCTCCGTACCTTTATCCCACGTTGTAGGTGGTAGAGCCACGCTGAACCTGTAACTGGGTTTAGCATGGATGGGTCGGCACGTCCGGGGTAGTTCCACCCTCCCACATAAAACTGACGTGAAGTAACAGTGCTTGCATTGTTACGTTTCGTTTGGTCAGTGGGAGCGCCGGAGGCCCACCTCTCTGCTTCTCCCTTCCCTTTCGTCCCCTTCCTCCTGTACCTCCCCTTCTCCACTAACAAAGGCTGGCAATGCACTTGCGACTCCTCTGGTGTTGCTGGTGTCTATGGACGGTGGTGATCACGTGATATACTCATCTTTAATCATATCTATTCTAATTATACCACACATCCATTTTAACATACCCTTCTCTGCTATATGTAATCTTCTCTCATCCGTCTCTTCCATAGCCCAGCACTCAGATCCATATAACACGACTGTTCATATAACAATTTTATGCACCTTCCCCTTGAATTTCAAAGCCAATCTCGTGGGTCACAAACTACCCCAGATACTATTTTATTCCACCTTGCATTTATCCTAATACCTGATGTGCTTGTCTATGTCGCCGTCGTTTTGAACTGAGACACCAAGGATTTGAGCAGGCTGGTAAGGATATACTATATAATACGATATGACAAAAACTGGATGGATCCCCGAAGTCCCAGAATAAATGTGTTTCGATTTTTGTACTGATAATCTTTAAGCCAATACTATGAAGTTTTTTTCAGCATTTTCCTGGCCTACTCATTACTTGGAACCTTGGCAGCATTTTTTTAACAAGAACAATATCATCGGCAACACCATATACCAAAGTGCCGCCTTCTGTATGTTTGATGTTAGTGGATTCATAGCAAAAAGAAATAAACTGATTCCTGGTGAAAACCAATATCTATGTTGAAATTATTGGTAATTCCAGCCTCGGACCAAACTAATTAGACTATTTAATACAAAGTTTTTTATTATTTGCATACACAAGCGACCAAGCTTAACAATACTATTAGGTATGTGCCGCGGTTTCGCTCTGGTTTGTAATATTTTGTACTCTTTTCATCTCCCTTGCACTATTATTTCATTTTCGTCTTAGCGTACTTTCAGACGTAAACTTAGTATGCTAATTACACCGCTCCTATGAGTCATAGCGTGATGCTAGATAACCTATAACCTTCGCACTATGAGGCCGATTGTGAATTTAGACGGCCAAATGTGAAATTCCTGGAATGTACTTCAGATAATAAAGACTAACTTTCGCGATACAGTACGAGTCAAAGAATAATAGGCAACCCTCTCGGCCTTCGAAACGACTACTTAGAAGACACATGTGCAGTCGGAATTAGACCGTCTCTCTGAGTGTACGCATTTGTTCTTGGTGCTTTTTAAAATTAGCTCATTTTGAAATTAAATATTATTTTTTCTAAGTAATATATTGTGTTATAAGTTATGGATACTGATAATCCAAGTATATTTCTTTAATAATTTAATGTATATGTGTAGTTTTTACTAAAGTATATTTAATAAAAAAATATAACAAATATTCTGTTTTAATGTTCTTGTTTTTTAATGTTTCACACAATCAAAATGGGTTATGTTGTACTACTTAGCAATATTTCGCATATTTTCTTGTCTAGTTATAGTATTTACTTTATCATAATTCAATTTCATTAATACTTAGGTGCCGAAATACGCCGAATCTATTTATTTTAGAGTCTTCAAATAAAAATGATGAATATAGTCAAAAATTAAATTTGCTCATTTTATGTGTTTAAGGGTCATCTGACTCCTCCAATGTCAAAACCATTGCTCGTAAGAGTTTGTTTGCTCTAACGCAGTAACAAAATTTACTAAATATGGTTTCAAAACTCAAATTTATTGAAAATCACCTATTATCGAATGAAGAATATACAAGCGAACAAATTATGAATTGAAAGTCTAGTATCTCAGATTTTAAGTTTTAAATGAAACAAAGGTGGGTAAAAGCATATAAAACAGAAGAAGTTTTTCAAAAAAAAAAAAAACTCTTGGCTAATGGGCACTATCAAAATCCCAGTAGTACCGCTTCAGAGTCGCCCTGGACGTCTTACTAAGGCGTTTTAGGAATTAAGTGATAGAAGTATGAGAAGGAAAACTGCAAATATAAGATCATCGGCAGGTGAGGATGTACTTGTACATACTGCTCAATTATCTCTGCATTCAACTGGGAAAAGAGTATCATAGAAAATTTTAAAAGATATAATGTGATCTCCATCGCGAGCTAAAGCATGTAAGAAAATGTATAATGGATACACAAAAAAATAAAATTGCTCCGTTAACATCGTTCCAATCGTTAAGGATGTTTGTAGATGCAGATTTAACAAGAAGCAATATGAAGTTATTAGAGAGACAAATATTTTTTTTCCGAGTTACAAAATTCTACAAAAAGCCAATGAAGAATTTATCCTCTATAAGAAAAATTTAGAGTAACTAGTACTTGTGCAGAAGTGAACCTACAGAGTCTTGTAGATCTTACTTCTACAACATTATCAAGTTTTCTTAGAAGACGTGCTCGTAACTTTAAATGAAAAGGAATTACGATCGCTATAAATTATTTCAAAAAGTAGTTCGGTGAAGCTGTTAAGACCTTGCTAGGTCAATAGCGTAGTCAGTTCGAAAAAAAAAAGAAAAAAGGGTTTTGACTAATCGCAGCAAGCACAATTTGAACAGAAATTTTAAAATGACGCCGATAGCGACTCCAATCTATTTCAAAGCTCATTTGTACCATTACAAATAGTTTGTAATAGCATTGAAGCTATTCCAAAAATTATATGGAAAAAGCAACACCTTTTTCACCGAGATATTGCCGACCAATCCGGTTTCGATTTGTTAAAGAGACGGCAAACGTCATACAAGAAGAAATTCAGTTCGTAAAAGTTGCTATGAATGCCCTGACAAAGAGCGAAATTCATTTATATGAGAAGAAATATATTTATTAATACATTTATAGAAATATATTTATAATGACAATGGTCGACGTTGCCTTTAGAAAAGTAACTAAACCTATACTTAAAACATTTTTACCCAAAAAACTGTAATTACTGGTGCCTCAGAGCCTAATATTGCAGGTGTGGATTCTATGAAATCGATTGAAGAAAGTAAGGAGTCCGAATCAACAAATATTTTAGCTGAAGATGGATAAAAATAATTTATCAACTTAATTTTTTTTCTACTTGCTTAATTTATCTTTAAAAGCCAATTCTTATACTCCAAAGAGTTTTAATTTATTAAGAACTCACTTCAAAGTAAAAAACAATGATAAAATAATTTTGGCCGCCTAAATTTGAATTCGGCCCCACAGTGCTTCGTCAATATATAGACAATAAAATGCTAAAAGATTTAGTCTTGCTAGTAGTTGTAGAAATTACCACGTTCAAACAAAAAAGATAACATACAATACCTGAAGTTTTATAATATTTGCATAAATAGATAAGGGTTTATTATTTTAATCAATGTACAGTTTTAAATGTTTTTTTAGGGCAGCGGGTTATAATAAAGATACTGTAGTGTTTCTAATTTATTTATTTAGGATCAATGCTTATTGACGATTAAATTAGATATTTAGAAGTTATTCCTTATTAATTGTGTGAAGTTTAAGATTTCTCTAATCATACTTTTCCCTTAGTTGTTTAGTTAGGAGAAAGTTTCTTTTAAATTTTATAGGTTTTAATGATTAACCAGAATCTCGTCTGAATAAATGACGATTTAATCAAGGGCAGTCAATACGCTGAATCAAGAGGGATTGGATCTCAAACACAGCTGCCGGAACACACCGATAGATTCTACAAATTTGCAAGTTGAGGGTTGTAGCTAGTCAGATGATTTTCGAACACTTGTTTTAAAAAGGTTACGTTTAAAATGCACCGCGTTCGCTGAATGTTCACCATCTTGCTCTTTTGTCTCGGTCCTGTCTAACCTAACCTAGGTTAGACTTGCGGAAAAAGGATAGCGCGAACTTATCTGGGGCGAGCGCGGTGCGTTTAGTACGAAACATTTTTAAAGCAAGTGTTTAATTCTTAGTCTTTTGTAATAACACACCGATATAGAGAGTATGCTGAACCTTAAAATAAGTTCATATCAAAGACATATTAATAAAAAGTGCCAGAAAACGTGCAGTAATTAAGTTATGAAAAACTGCAAGAATGTTCACAAAGAACATCTAAAATCAATCTAGAATCATTATTGTGCCAGAAGTCGTTACTCCTATAGTTGTATGACCTATTTGGCAGCAATTATGACAGCCGATTGTAACATACACGAATTGTAAACAGTTATTTGCCTACTCAAAAATTTAATCATGATTAATGTTTATATAAAATAATAACTATTAAAATATGTTCTTCAAACAATCGTCAGTAACGGTTAGAATTCAACGTTGGTAGGTACTTTAAATGTATGGCTGACTATGTGTTACACACATCACGCAAATTCAAAATCTGTCACCAATTAGTTTAGAAGTCTTAGATCTCAAATACACATAAAAACACGAAACGCGACTTTGACTTAAAGTAAAATTAATCTATACTATGTATTTATACTAATATTATAAAGAGGTAAAGTTTGCAAGTTTGTGACATTATGGGGGTCATATCTGGATCTACTAAACCTTTTTTTTTACGAACTGACCACGCTATTGACCTAGCAAGGTCTTAACAGCTTCACCGAACTACTAAGGCGAGCGCTTAAGGCACTCAGCCGATTTTATTTGGGCAACTAGCGCAAGGGTGCACGGCACACCTCAGCTTGGCTGTTGCCTGTTACATGCAAACTCGCGACCTAACTTAGCTAACCTAGCTAACTATTCATATATGTTTGAGTTGTTGAGACGCATATGTGTACCAAGCATACACGCCTCAACAACCCCACCATATACATATTTTTTATCGGAAAATTAAATCAGAAAATTATTTACTAAACCGATTTTGATAACTGTTCTGCCAATAAAACCACGTTATATGTGAGTGTCATAGGTTATATATTAACCAGGTTATATGTGAGTGTCATAGGTTATATATTAATTCGAAAAATGAAAAGATTTTTCTGTGGTAGTCAAATTTGCAAAGTAAATCGGAGAAAATTCGGTCGCACAAATGTTTCTTACGAACGTTGACTTAACGATGAGAGATATGATCGAGTTCTAAAGAAAAGTTGTAGAGCTTGATTATGCCTACAAAAATGTCAAGGACAGCATATGTCTAACTTTTATATGTTAGTCACAAAAAGTAGTTTTCTGTATGCTTACCGCCCAACGAAGTGGGCACGGGTCAGCTAGTAGTATATATACAAATGTCAATTTTTGTATACATTACTAGGCTTTGCCCGCGACTTCGTTCGTGTGGAATAGTTACTTTGGGCTAACGCTATCACGCAGTAGTAGTAGCTCTCAAGAAGAAAAAGAAACGATTTTAAAACATTCTTTATTGGTGCTCCGCTCCTAATGGTCTTAGCGTGATGATATATAGCCTATAACCTTCCTCGATAATTGAGTTATATAACACTGAAGAATTTTTTATATCGGATCAATAGTTCCAGAGATTATCCCCTACAACGTCACAAACTCGCGAACTTTACTTCTTTATAATATTAGTATAAATAGACTTGAAATTCATATCACATGACGTTTGAAATATTTGTATGAATACAGGCGAGCAAACAATAGCGCTTATAAATATAATATTCCTATAGAAATATTGTTTCGAAGTAGACAAATATATTAGGATTCACTATGAGCAATAAGTACACAGTAGAACAATCGTTCAAACAATATCCCATGAGGTCGAAACACTATAAACTTTCGTGGAATACTGATAGCAGCGTGGGCACGATCCAAGAGGCCTTTGCGCATGCGTGATGATGCCGTTCATGGTTAAGAGACATTCTGAATGATTAAGAACGTTGACTACTATAACTGTTAGTTGAATTATAATACAAGGAACCTGACACGGCTTCGCACGTTTCTACTAAAGAAGAAGACGAAATCTTTCCCTAACAGTACGACCATTTAATAAATTATAATATTAATAAAAATCTCATGTCACAATGTATGTGTTCAAACTCCTCCAAAATGGCTGGACTGATTTTTATAAAAAAAATTATGGTATTATATTACATTTGGTAGTTATGAGAATATGCCGTAAAGTATATTTCATACTGCTAAGTGATTAAGATGTTGCAGTCCAGATTTGAAATTTTTATTTTTTTAAACATTTTATTATATTTTTTTATAATCAGTAAAAACGACTTATAACCCAAAATTTTCACCCTCCTATCCCTACCCCCCATTTTTTAATCACGATTTTAGTGTTTTTGCAAGGATAATCATTACATAGTGTAAAACACATTCCTCTGCCGCTTCTGTCTGTCTGTTCGTGATAAGCTCAAAAACTACTAGATGGATTTTTATGCGGTTTTCACCAGAATATACAACGATTCATGGGCTAGCTTTAGGTATTCAATTTGTCATAGTTTTCTTTATTATCACGTCGAGACATCGTCCGCCGGGCTCACCCGTTTAATAAATAAAATAACAATGACTATGACGTTGTTTCATAATAGTTTTTAATCATTAATCACTACTTGTGTAAGGTGCATAATAATGAAGCCGATCTCAATTAAAAAAAGATCTAGTTCACATTTATTTCTTAATTCTTATACATATATGCATAAATTATATTGCGAATTTCAATTTCAAGTTAATATAAAGAGTTTTTGGCGAGATCTTAGTCTGTCATGTAGTGGCTTTCATATCTTATTCATAATTTTGTGTTGTTTTACTTTATATTTTGTAAATTTGGTTATGTTTTACGTAATATAGTTAGTTTATTGTGCATAAGTGAAGTGAATGGAAAATAATACCACGGAGCATAAAATTCTGAGATGCCACAAAAACTCTCTGGAAGGTTCTAATAAGGTATCCGCCATCTTGTTAGAATATTTACTCACACGGCGCTAAATATTGAAGTGATCGCACGACGCTTGTAATATTATTAACTACGAGACAATGGTAGTAATAATCGGAACGTTTGCTTACCAAAAATAAAGTTAAAAAAAGTATATATAGAAAGAATTAGATAAATAAAATGTTTCACAACATTTTTGTGTTCATATGTTTTTTTTTTCGAACTGACTATGCTATTGGCCTTGCAAGGCCTTTACAGCTTCACCGGACTACGAGTTCGTATATGCTAAAGGACCGTTCTTACTTAACCTCTGAAAATAATTGTATATAATTTTCATTTGCTAATTTTTTTCCAATTGTAATGATGTCTGTATCATGGCGAGTGTTCTGCAGAATTGTTAATCCCTTCCTCACCTTTTCACAGCCGAATCACGCGCGCTGGTCTTCGGAGCCACAGTTTTACGGTAAACACTATCTGGGCACGAACTAAAAAGTTCGCAACATCCTACCTTTGCCGTACCGTGAAGCTGTGGAACAATCTCCCAGTTAGTGTGTTCCCTCCTTCCTATAATATGGGGTCCTTCAAGCGTAACTTGAAGAGGCATTTACGCAGGCCGGCATGACAGCGGCGACCGATGAAGGATGACGTATCTCTCGGCAGTCGCCGTTGTTTTTGGATTGCACTGTGCTTACCATCAGGCATAGTGCAGTCACTTTGCCGAGCTACTATAAAAGAAAATGTATATTTTAAATTTGTATTTCAATGTATTTGAACTAAACTGGAAAATTGATGACGTTCTATTACGATTATTTGAAATTATTTATTGTAAGATCACACTATACGACGAAGGTTTATCTAACGTTAAAGATAAAGAATAGATTATACGTACTATAAACATTAAAACAAACCCAGACGATTAATTAAAACAAGGAAATACCCTGTATATTTAAATTACAGTACAAAAGATATCAACGTTCAATTACACAATTCACGTTCCAAACTTATCTTCATTATGAAATGCTTCATTTTGTAACATACAATGTATGTACGTATATACATGTAATTAATAATGAAATAGTGGAAAATAATCAATAAAAATTTCCACGATTTCATTGTTATTATGTAAGCAAACCTTTGGGTTTGGGTTACCTGATGTTAAGTGAACACCACCGTCCATAGATACTTGCAACACCAGGAGAGTCAGAAGTGGATCACCCGCATTGTCCTAGCGTTCGAGAACACTCACGCACGATGTCTGCTAATTCGTCAGTTCTGCGCGACCATGCGGCGCACTAGCGCCGCCACGTTGACTCCGGCGAGTTGGTGTACTAAACAAGATGCCGCGTATTCACGACGAGCGACCCCAAGCACGCCCACGGACACCGAGACCCCAAGCACATCGACGACCTCCACTTCTGACACCGGATCTCCCTCCTCAGACTCCCTCACGTCTGCTAAGGCCAAAGCCATAGCGCAGCGCGTGGCGGACTGCACTCCGAAGACGTCGCTACGAGAGCGACTGTCTTGCTTTCGCCCAGCTGACCGCAGCTGGAGGCCTCTCCGAACAGCTGTCGCGTTGGATAGCGCTGTACCTACGCATCCACAAGGGCGAGACTGAGAGACACGAACTCCAACCCGCTGATGAAGGAGCTCTGAGAGCCACATTAAAAGGAAGACTTAGCCTACCTGAAATCCCGCGAGTGCAGCGGAAACAGCTTGAGCCCCTTATAGAAGTCGCGCGCCGGAAGCGCGAGCGCGACGAAGAAGACCCCCAAGAGCCCAGCACGAGCCACATTGTGCACCGATTACCGCCAGACTCACCAGACGCCCACACGCCGGAGAGCAAGAGGCATAAGCCCCTTTCGCTCGTACAGGCTACGGAACCCGCCGTAGTCCCAGCTATACCCGTCGAGAGCCGCTGGGCGTTACCAGGGCCTTTTTTTTTCTCGAACTGACTACGCTATTGACCTGGTAAGGTCTTTACAGCTTCACCGGACTACTAAGGCGAGCGCTTAAGTCACTCAGCCGATTTTATTTTTGGTAACTAGCTCAAGGGTGCTCGGCACACCTCAGCTTGGCCGTTACCTCGAAAAACCCGATCTATCCTAGCTAAACTATGCTAAGCTATACATGTATCCATTTTTGGATCATGCAATTAAAATTGCATGATACAAAAACACAACATGTAATTCGAAAGGAGGTAAACTATATCTACTCGATTCAGTTCGATAAAGGAAAAAAAGTTAACAAAAACAACCCTTCCACAGATGTGTAAGGTGCGTGTCTGAATAACTGTGTATGTGTAAAATCGATGTGGGTGTGTACTGTATCGCGAGATAATATCTTTGCGTCTACCCGGGTAGCCACGGACAAAAATACTGCCAGGATTACGCGATCAATCAATGTGCGGGTAAGAAAACGAGAGCTCTCTGCCTGTGACGCACGAGACAGAGATTCGCGATGGGGCCGGCCACAGAAAAATTTAGAGAGATCGAATTTACAGTTTAAGCGAACGACGCCGGCGTCGGGATCTAAAAATAGAAAAGTGATATTATTATTTGACGATTTTAGGGGAACAGAGACGTAAACACACGAGTTTACTCTTTCTTATAATGAAAAATTATTATTTTTTCGCGACGGCGGCACGGGCCAACCGTTGGATCATTGCCGCGGTGGCGGGAAATTTCGCGATCGCGCGAATGTGGCCCTGTTTGGGGTCGTTCGCGACCTCATCGTAAGCTGAGATCTCGGAGATCTCATGGAAAACTAACAGCTGGGCGAACCAGTCCATGCCGGAGAGAGAGACAGCGGGGTCGGCCTGTGAGGGCTTCGCCGCCTGGAGTCTGGGATCGACTCGTGCTGCGATCTGCGGCGACCACGGGGCCTGAAGGGCCCACGAGGGGAGAGGGGTTACGTTAGGCGCAGGTACGGATGCTGCCGGCGCGGGTGACGCACGCGGCAGGCTCGGAAATGCCTGTCGAGAGTCGAGAGGCGGGGGGCGGGGGCGGGTAGACGCCGCAGGCGCCCTGGAGGGCGAAACCTGCCTAGCGTATCTGGGCTGTCTTGAGCGCGGTGTGCGGGGACAACCACGATAATTGGCGGTATGACCCACGCCGCGGCACAAGACGCAACTCGGAGGATCGAGCGAGTCTTGGGTGCGCGAACACTTCGAAGTGGAGTGTTCGCCTAGGCACTTAACGCACCTGGGTTTCAGGTAGCAATTAAGTGCGGAGTGTCCATACTCCTGGCAGTTGTGACACTGCGAGGGTATGGACGTTTTGCGCGGTGGCTCAACGGTGACGCCGGAGAGGCCGCAGAGGTTTGACAGATTGAAAATTTTCTTGCCCTCGACGGAGCGCTCGAGAATAACGAGCACCATGTCGTAGGGCAAGCGATTTCGAGCAGATCGCATGCGGTGGAGTTCTTTGACCGGGAACCTCTGTTCCCTGAAGTCTTCGTGGATATCATCCACAAGAATCTGGGCTGGGACTCTGCGTATTACTACGCGTAACATGCGCTCTTCTTCGAGCGCGTAGGTGAAGAAGGGGATTCTCTTAGCGCGCAGAAGGCGTGTAAGATTGCGATGTGCGTCAGAGGAGCTAACCTTTACCTGAATACCCGTTCGGGTACTCACGGCAGAGGTTATTGGGATCTTCGAGGGCTTAGGGCCCTCGGTGTCGGAGGTGGAGTTGGCGCGCTTCTTACGCGGTTTGGACTTCCGGGATACGACGGTGAAGCCGTCGTTCCCGGCGGGGGGGTCTTGCTCCATGTCGGAGCATTCCTCATCCGAAGAACGAGAAGAGGTCGGGGCAGGGAGGGTACTCCCGGAGGACTGAAGGTCCTTCAGAAATGCCAAGCGGGAGTTCCTCTCGAGGCCCTCATCCGCGGCGGCGACGAGCGTGGGCACTGGACCGCCCTGAAGATAGTCGTCCGCTTCTTTGCAGAAGCGGTCGTACTCTAAGATTATGTCCGGACATAATTTGGAAATGAATTTCCGAAAGCGCGCGACCTCGCGCTGTTCGGACGTCAGATTGGCCATGGCGGGGCCTGAGGAGGGGTGCGGGGCGGGGGAAGACATGTGAAACCTCCCTGCCAGAGGGGCAGGGGGGCGCGCCTTTTTGAATTTAACGGACTCCGGAGTCCGGGCTAAAGGAAACTGTGGGCAAAGTGCAATGCCTCACAGGGGACCTACAGTGCCTAGGGGGAGGCCGTAACACTTCTTTCTTCGGCTACCCGGCGACACGGAGCTCGAACCACGGAGCGTAGCACGAAGCGCTGAACTCCCTGGAACCCGAACCGGCGACACGCAGCACACGGAGAACACGCAGAACGCACTGAAAAGTGCGATTAGAATTGCACCGAAAAGTGCAGTTTGCTGCGTTCTGAAAAGAACGCCTTACGATTGAGCCCTCTGAACGTCACAGAGAAACGTGAGAGTAACGAGCGTACCGAGATACCGAACTTCCGCTGTGAATGCACGAACGCGTAAACACGTCGCGAACACTGAACGAAAACTCGAACAAAAAATTCACAACGGAAGAGCACTACGCACGCGTCCGACCCGCACGGCGCCACGAATCGGACTCCTTTACCAGCGCCTCACGCCGAGTATGGAGTATCGAGTATCGATGGAGCAGGCTACGGAACCACAAGAGGTTTTCGTCTTGCCCACCGAGAGCCGCGAGGTGCCACAAGCGCCCACGCGCCAGTCGAGACAGCCAATCAAAACGCGTCACTCGGCTATACCGTGCGAGAGCCTCGGGGCGCCACAAGCGCCTGCAGCCATCCCTCGCCCACAAAGCCGACGGAACCTCGAACGTCCACGCCCACACCGCAATAGACGATCTATGCCACCATGTCGGCTTTACCGAAGACCACGACAGCTAATCCGATATCTGAAGGAATCGCCGCACCATTGAGCGCGCCGAACAAGCAACGTTGCCCGCCGATCATCGTCGAATATCTGCCCGACTGGCCAGAACACTTCCGGCGGCTGGCGGACAAGCTGAGACACGCACCGAACGCGCGCTCATATAGTCGCGGGGTCCGCTTCCTTCCGATTAACCTCACTGAGCACCGCATCACGCAAGAGTACCTCAAACAACTGCGGGGATTGAGCTGGTTCACCTATGCTCCCCCTGCGGAAAGAAGTCTAAAGATCGCGATTCGCGGTCTACCCACGAGCACCGATCCTGAGAAGATCTCTGAAGCCCTACGCGAAAAGGGCTTCTATCCAGAATATACCCGAGAAATTCAACCGAGAAGTGGAAGACCCGGCTGTATTTTTCACAGCTCCTTGAAAAGAACGCCCAGCCTTATCCCGGCCATTTATGAAATTCGAGAGCTTCTGATGATGCGGATTACCATTGAAGCATGGCGTGGGAGGAGGGGGCCGGCACAATGCCATAGGTGCCAACAGTTTCGCCACTCCTCCCACCACTGCTACCGACCGATAGCTTGTGTGAGGTGCGCGGGGCTGCACATTGCTACCAATTGCGCTCGCTCCAAAGAAGAACCGGCCGCCTGCGCAATTTGCGAGGGACCGCACCCTTCGAGCAACGTCCGCGTTTGCCCCGTTTTTCGGCGCGAGGCGCGCAACCGCACTGCGGGGACCGCCGCCCGGACCAGTGACGCCGGACGCGCGAAGAAGGACGTAAGCGCCGCGCCCCGAGAACCCAGGACCGGAATTCCTACAACCGGAGGAACCAGAGGATCGTCGGAGGCTACCCAGCAGCCAGGCCCGACGGAGGGTGACTCCCCTCAGATTATCCGTAAAGCATTTTTAAAGACGCTGGTCACTGGAGACAACGACGAGACCATTGAAAAGTGTTTGAAAGCTTAAAGCTACTGCAAAAAAAGGTTAAAAAAATTGTTAACTTAAGGACATAAGCATTTGTATCAAATAATATATGATAAAATAGTCACAAAATAAAATAAATGAAAAAAAAGACAACGAGTAGGGGGTCGCAAAATATCTTTTCATAGTAAAGGGGCCGTGTCGTGAAACAGGTTGAAAAACACTGCGATAATCCATAAAATAAAATACGACTAAATTTACAAAATGTTATATATTGAGATTAAAGTAAAAAAGCACTGCACTTACGGTAACGTCATCAAAGCAAAAGGAATATAATTAAAAATACTTAATTTAATTTAGGCCATAAGAAAATACTCAAGGACCTCAAAACTACCAGTATTTCGGAAAACAATTCAATCATAGAGAAGCACCGAAAAGAAGCTGGATATGGGTTTTCAACATAATATACGTGAATATATTAAATTAGCACTTGCCCACGACTTCGTCCGCGTAGAAATAGTTACTTTGAGCTAACACGCAGCGGAAGCTCTCAAGAGGAAAAAAGATCCCGATATTGAAACATTTTTCATCGGTGCTCCGCTCCTATTGATCTTAGCGTGATTATATATAGCCTATACCCTTCCTCGATAAATGAACTATTTCACATCGTACCAGTAGTTTGTGAGATTACCCCTACAACATCACAAACTCACAAACTTTACCTCTTGTAATAATAGTATAGATTATATCGGCGAAGGCTTATAAATGGCTTGATGTTTTCTATTCCAATAACTATGTATTGAACATTATAGCTGGAATATTTCCTAATAAATAAATAAATACATTAAGCGTTACAATCATTTAGCGGATAAACAGAGAGAGGTGACAAATCCCGGCAGCATCATCGCTCACATATTGATCCACAGAATAAAAACGACAACGCGATGTCAACACGTTCTTACTACTGGTTCAAGATTACTTATACGTATAATGATCATTTGAACTCATTATAACTTTGTGGTAACATTGCGTCAGTAAACTACAGTACAGTAAACTCTGTTCCGACCTACCGGTAAACAAAACCTTCCGATGAAAACTTAATCAGTTGATATTTCGTTTGTTTGGTTAATTAATAGGTACCTTAATTTAAAAATGGAATTACGAAGCGCTTCTAAATTTTTACAGTTTTTATTTTAACTTTATTTCTACAGTTTTTATTTTAACTTTATTTTTACAGTTTTTATTTTAACTTT
>JACEII010000020.1:1872405-1888736 GCA_014332785.1 Antheraea mylitta
TTTTATTTTAACTTTATTTTTACAGTTTTTATTTTAACTTTATTTTTGGCAATCAATCTTAAAGATTATTACTGTTATTATCGCGTAATCAATAACATTACAAGCGTCGTGCGATCATTTTAATATTAAGTGTCGTGTGAATCAATATTCTAACAGGATGGTGGATCCCTTGTTAGAGCCTTCTAGGGAGTTTTTGTGGCATCTCAGAATTTCCTGCTCCGTGGTATTGTATTCCATTCACTTCACTTATGCACAATAAACTAACTATATTACGTAAGACAACAACAATATTACAAAATATAGAGTCAAATAACAAAAGATTATGAATAAAATATAAAATCCACTACATGACAGACTAAAATCCCGCCAAAAATTCCAATTTTTACAGTTACAATAAGAGACCAATTATTTTTTCAGCTTATAATTATTTCTTCTAGGTCGATTAAATTAAATAAACAACATTATTGAGACTGCAGTATTGGCATTGTCATAAAAAAATCTATTCGCTTGATCTATAATGAGTATTTGGAATTAGGTCAGTTGTATATTCTTTCAGTGCAGAACCAAACGTTCACTGAAATATAAGTTACGGTATAAGTTATTTATCTAAAAACTATAATTTAGCCTTTAAACTTATTTGCGAAAAAATATTCAGGTTAGACGAGTTATTGGATCTGTTTATTATATTTGTCAAGTCACGCTTCGAAAAGCATCGTTGACGCTACAAATGACTTATAAATCAAATGTCAAGTGCGTAGGTATTAAGAATTTAAATTATACGACACTTTGATTTCTTTTAATCTTTATATAAATCAATGAACATGCATTGATAACCATCAAAAGTATTCGTCATTTTGATGTAATATTATTTTATGAATTAATAAAACAATTTAGAAGTAGCAGTCTTTTACATCAATATTTCTAGACAGCTGTTTAAATGAAACACATTTTTTTTACTCATAAGAGGCAAACGAACAGGTGGGTCACCTGATGTTATGAGATCACCACCGTCCATAGACACTTGCAACACCAGGGAGTCGCAGATGCGTTGTCAGCCTATGTTGGGAGAGGGGGGGGGAAGGGAAAGGTGAGGAAAGGTGGGCTTCCGGCGCTCTCATTAACCGAACGAAACGCATATGCAAGCACTGCAGTGCAATGCAAGCACTGTTACTTCACGTCGGTTGAAGCTCTAAGTTTCATTCACGTGGAAAAAAATAGCTCAAAAGAAAGTAAAAATATTTTGTTTTTGAAACATTGGAAATTGTTTATAAAATAACTTTTAAACGCAAAAGAAAATCTGCGACAAAATGACCTGGCGTCAGTGCAGTTCCGCTTGTCAAGTTAGTTAGGACTCTCAGACCAGGCTTCAAATCTTACAGACAGATATGCAGCTACATTAAATTCATGCTGCGAGGTCTTAGCATGACATATATTAATTATTACATATATATCTACATACATAAATAAATACATGTCTAAAAATATTAATGAAAACCAAAGACAAAACGAAAGAAAGACGTAATCATGTCGGTATCTTGAGGCGTTAAATCTATTAATGTGAAATCTTTAAAAGAATTATCTGCTATACAATAAACGCTATGTATGATTATGTTGTAATATCTGGTAATATTTATAAAATCTTTATGTTTAATATACATAAAATGACACCCTCTCTGTAGGACGGAAGTTGATAGAAAAGACGGAAATAAAAAAAAAGGTTTTTAGTGTAATATAACGTAGAGAAAAGAGGATACATTCAAAGTATGTAAATCTATCTTGAGAATGTGTTATAAATGCATTATTTATAAATTAAGGAAGTTTGATATCTACATTGGAAAAAAGCTCAACATTTATATGTCAGATCGAGATTGTAGTTAAGTTTATTTTCTTTTATCGATAAAGTTCAGTATCATTTACTTATTAAACAAAATATTTACCTTAGGGTTAAATCAATAAATCCTTAAACTTTCGTTTCGAGAAAGAATCTACTCTATAGTCTATCATTTGTTACCAGGATTATACTTGTTTTTGAAAGTAAAGGAGATAATTATAAACTCAGAGGCAATTTCATAAATTAATCACTTATTTTTAAATTGAAACAACCTTTAATCAAGGTTTATCCATAAACATTAAAAGGTGAAAAAATATTAAATCGATATTCAAAAATACATTCCGGCAATTAATGTGGAATGCAGTTTATGCAGACTCTCCATTGAACCAAACGTGATTATCCACTATGTGCAGTTAAGTTGGATTTTATCTCGAAGATATCGACTCTGCAAACTTATTATAAATGATTTCTTGATGTGAATTCATAAATTCTTTAACATCCTTTGAATTAAGACTTGTAGCTATAATTTCATTGCAATATAGCATACTTTATGATCAGGCTGGGATTTCGTGCAATCGGGTATTAAATGTGACATATAAAAAAGTGTGTGTGTACTTATATACACGAGTTAGAAGTTATACATCTTTGGCTTAACAAGATAAAAAACTTTTCAAAAATTTTACCTTTCGCCATCGTTTGTAGAAAAAACGACACCAACAATTAAAAAAAAAGGTATTTAATACATTGAAAGTTTTAATACAAAGAAATACAAACAATAAATGGAAAGAAATAAAATGTTGACTATAGCTAACTTCAGGGTTTCGGTTTTTCGTGACTATGTGCGCGTGCATCGTAAAAAGTTACTCTCATCATTTTTCCTTAAAACGCCAAAAGAAGAATAACTTCAATAATTGAGAGAATTTATTTCTATAATTCAACTAGCTTTACTTCGAGGCTTCACTAGATGTAATGAAGATTTAACATATCCCTGAGTAATATTACTCCTTTCCTGGATTCAAGGTACACTACCTCTGTTTCTGTTTCTGTGACAATATTTGTGCTCAATTTCAAGGGTGATCGGTGAAGTGTTTAATTTAAGTATTAGAAGCGTAACAAACAAACAACAACACATTCGCGTTCATAATATTAATACGGAGAAGTATTGAATGTTGTGCAATTATTATCCATGGTCAAATATCTACAAATAAGGATATTGAAGTCGAACGGATAAACGGTACAGACGATGATGTGCTGAAGCGTCATTTGGTGGTAAGTTCTAGAAAAACCTTTCTATATAAAAAAAAGTCCGGTGAAGATGTAAAGACTCGACCAACAACGTTTTACGTTTATTTTCATCGAAAATTCGATGTTGATATTTACCAATTTTAATGAAATTATACTACGAAAACGTCCACGAGTTAAATCCATAGTAACGCAAACAGACAATATTTAAAATGGCGCCAAAATGTAAAAACAAGCCACAAATACGTGAAACAAACGACGTTTTGAAGCCAAAGAGTTCCATTTTCAAATGTTGTAATTAATTTTTAATTGTAATGTAAGTGACCAGTTCCAGAGTATTCATTACTCAGTTTATTCTACTTTATATTTAACAGGAACTTGAAATTTCATTGACTTTTTCAATTATTAGTAACTACTCATTTTTACAATCGGGGACGCCGTGTCCAAGTTTTAAACTGGAATAAATTAAATATTTTAAATACCTGAGACATACAATTAATTGTAAATGTAATGACCGATTTAAATATCATTGACCTTTGTTAATAGTATACTGCCATCGCATACGATAGGAATATTCCATATGCATTAGAAACATAATATTATGATAAGCTGTGCGCTGATTTCTAAGAACAAATTCGTATGGAATTAATTACACGTGCATGATCGGATATCACAGACCATATTTAGACAAAGAGATCGTCGGATCGAGTTGCAACTACGTACTTTCATTTGATACTTGTGATTACAAATACGGTTGATATCCCATTGTTGTACACAATTCTATATCTTGGACCATGTAATCTCTATTCAAAGTTTAGTATTTACAACTCAAATGGTCCATTGTGTGGTAAATTTAATAATAGTGTAATATTGAACTTAATACATCATGAACATGAAAAATTTTGATTTAAAAACATTGAGAGGTGCTAGGAGAGATTAAATGTTTTTTAGGCAAATCTGTATGTTTCTATTTAGTATCGAAATTAAATAAAAAGTCTAGATATCAAAAACAACGCCATTTATCGGAACCAACTACAGCTCATAATTATCCAGGTGACTCTTAGGATTTTTTTTTTCTCGAACTGACTACGCTATTGACCTAGCAAGGTCTTAACAGCTTCACCAGACTACATTAGAGATTTTTAATAATAATGAACAGTACAAGAAAATGTAACAAAAGTTGTCAAACTGTTTTGGAGAAGAATTTTGTGTATGAATTCATGCACAAAAAAAGGAAGGAATCTTCTCTACTTTGCCCATCCTTTTTACCATTACTTAAAGTCGGCTTGCGGTTGCACATTTTGGCGCCAAACTAATCTGTCTTGGGTTGTCGATTTTTGCAACTGGGCTTTCTTGAGGTCTTTTACAATATTTGACCACAAAGTCGAACGTGGGCGGCCTCTACCTCTTTTGCGTTCGGGTAGGTTCAAAGCTAGATGGACCTCATGATCTTCCATATATTTTTTAAAATGTTCATACCATCTGAGACGGTTTTCGGTCATTTTATCAACGCTTGGTTCGACTTTAAGCTTTCACGTATATATACCATCTTCTATATAAATAAACTAAAATATAATAATTCAGTGGTTTTTTAATCCTGTTTCAAAATTGTTACCTCTTTATTTTTTTGTTTGTTAGCTATTGGCAAGCTTTGAATAAAAAAATGTATTTATACAGTTTATAATTTAATGAAAAATATGATAAGCTGCAAAAGCTCAATATAAAATACCAACATTATATGTGCATGTTACATAGGCCGCTATACTACACTGGTCTGACTCAAGTGTATTAAATACGTCATGAGCATGACGAGGTCATCGGTGTCGCGAATCCATAAATATTTCTCCTATTAAAAATCGCTCAGTCTGCATTTCAAGATTTAAAAAAAATCTTTTCTTACAAGGCCAAGCTTCATAAGTCTCTATTCCTTATGCTTCATGCTATTTACGTCTATAATCTACATTATAGATTAAACTAGTGGGCACCCAGTGGTCGAAATTCGACCATAGTTAATTGATTTTTTAAAGTTTTAACTTTATTACGGTTCATTTGTCAAAGGGTATACTTCTATAATCAAAGGTTGTCATCATGGCTACTCAGTTATTTGCCATGATTTTTAATCATATAAACATTCAAAAAAATCTATGTGTAAATGAAATTAATTAGAAAATTGAAACAAATATAAAATTTTAAGCAAACATAACTTTACGATAATAAAGAAATTTATCGCAACCCATGACACAATAAGTATTTTTGGTTGATGTTGTTGAATCAAATGTAGTTTGTTCATTATGAGAAATAGTGATATGCCCAGTATCATCGTTTGGAAAAGTACCGGATCCACAATACAATCAAATGATGAATCCAAGACAAAGACGTTTTTAACACTACCATTAGCTTTTGAAAATAAATTATTTTTGTTGATACATGAGGTTGAATTGCAACATTGTAACCGCGGAGGTCTAAGTCATGGATTATTTTTATGAACAAAATTCTTATTTTGATTATACAAAGTATTATTTGGCGCATTTTTTTATTAATTCATCATTTGAAGTGAGTTCACCATAAAAGAAAATAAACATTACAATAATAGTTACATTTTATAATATCATTGTTGAATGTATGATGAAAAATGGTAATTGGAACGTAAGAGTTAAAAAGTATATACAGTCAAGCATAGCAACCTCATTCATAACCTCTTTTGAACTTCGTAATTATTGACGGCTGTCAAAATGTTTTTTATATTTACACGTGTGTATATGTTGTCTAAAATTCGAGTAGTAGTGTGAGTAGTGCATATTTTAAGTAATTTAATGTACCTCTAATGCAATTTATATGAAATAAACAGCTATCTGCACTTTTCCGCCATATAAACCTTAACTATGCGAAATTTCAATTTCACCCGTTGACGGGAAATAGGGATACAAAAAATTTGCTTCACGTATTAATATATAGAATAGTAAATTTTACTATTTAGTGTTAACAAAATAAGTTTTAATAAAATAAAGATAAATACGCCGTAGATTCTTTTCAGCTCTTCAAGATCTTTGGGATATATTCCGAACGTTAATAAGCGCCTTTTTAGGGCTCCAATTAAATAATATATTTTTAATTTTAATAATCTCCATTAGACTGACTATTATTTGTGTGCAAGTCATAATAATATTGTCATCCAAGTCTTAATTAAGTATTTTAATGTTTAGCTTGTGACAATGGTAGGAGACTCGACGAGACGACGAGAATGCTTATCTAAATTCCGTGAGTATTACGTCTATATTTGCCCTTAATAGGACGGCTCATGTACTTATTTATACTAAGGCATTAGTATATGGCTATACCTGGGTCGCTTAGAGTCAAAGTTGTAGAGTTTGGAGTTCATGCAGCCTTCTCGAGTGAATTGTTAGTCAACTTATCAATACATCTCACAACCAGACCAATATCTCAGTCGACATATAAGCATTACCATATAAAGGTAACAACGCAACTAGGCTTTTGAAAACAATTCCTTCTGACAGCGACTGTACGTCGCGGTTACAACACTATAAACTTCAATTCTATTTCATTCATTCATTTTAAAATATACTTAATAAAAATAGCATAAATTATAATAATATAACTTAATTCAATAAGAATAATATTCAACGTTATTCATTTTTTCTTACGTATCATAAAACTAAATCTGTTAATTGAATAGGAAGTAGAATAATGAATAGTCAGTTATTGTTTAATTTTTATTTTATAATATCTTATTACAAAGTGATTTATTCAAATAGCAATGAATGTGTAATTTTTATGTATTTACAACGCGACTAGCTAGTCGCCAGCAATATTTTTACAGGATAATCATTAGTCGATTCTCGTTCTATATCAATTAAAAAAATAGGTGCTTAATATTTGTATTAATTATCTAGAGAAAAACAAAACTGGTAGACATTCAAAATCAGGTGAATAACGTAAAAACTGGTGTAAAAACACTTTGTTCGACCGTGAGGCATTCCCACGATAAGCAGTACGTAATGATTAATCTTGAAAAATGCCCTTTTAATGTTTTTCATTGAACCTAGATGTGTTTTTTTACGTTTCCATACTTTTAAAAGTTCTAGAACAGTCTAACTAAAGGTCTCTTCTTTGTTTATTAGTATTTATTTGATATAATTATTGTATATGTTAAATGTGACAATGAACTAACAAAGGATTGAAGGCTGTTAAACTTTAAATAGTCACCTTGTATATCATGCAATTCAATTCACAAATTCCAATGTATCGTTATCTAGATCGCAGAGATTAATTGTAAAACATAGACCAGACCATACTATCCGATCTTAGAAAATTACTTATCTATTTTTATCACACTGCAAATGCCTATAATCCATGTTACTAATCGCCAACTTATCCCAGTGTTGGAATACATGGAGGTAAGCGGCAAAATTTGTGTGTCTGTTAAAAAATTATAAAATACTTGTGGTATTCACAAACTTGTTTTAAATAAACACTCGTGAATTGTGGCCTTGTATTTAGTCTTGCCCTTTTATTAAAATTTTTAATTATAAATTTCCGTCATGATAAGACCAAACTACGGAAAACTTTGTTTACATATTAACAGGTTTCGTATTATTTAACGTTTATTATGTGAACGTAGCTATAGTATTAAGAATAAGTAATAACAGATTATGTAAGATTAACTAAATAATACCTATAGTTACTAACATCTCAATTCAACAATGGATTAGTTGAGCATTTAGGGAATAACTAATAAGATAAAGACGTAGAATTGTTGAATCACCATCGAGATTGTTAATTCTGAAAATATACTTCGTTGTGGTTTGAATTTTAATTATAAAGGTATATAAGCATAATCATAATAAGATAATATCGGTGTGTAAGAGTCTCATAGTTGACCCACAGCCTCTTCCTGAAGAAGGCATAAGTGCAATCAGCACGACAGCCTACGACGTAATTTCGTATTATAATTCCCTTCTAATGTTCTTTTCCTTCAACCAATTAAATTAAGCAAATCCACGCTACCCACGAAAAATTCGGTGATACAAGTCGGACTTCGCTAATCTGTAATTCCACCAGTCAAACCACGTTTTTTTTTTTTTTTAATTTAATAACATAATGATCACATATAAATTATATAAACCTAGCCAGCATGGCGGACTTTGTCTGGCCTTGATAATATAAAACCTTGAGAAATATACGTAAACCTTCCTCATGAATCACTTTATCTACTGGTGAAAACCGCACGAAAATCCGTTCAGTAGTTTTTAAGTTTATCGCGAAAAGAAAGGCAGACGTGGCAGAGGACTCTGTTTTGTAATATGTAGTGATTACTTCATTTCCATAATATATTTGTGGTTTGTGTTCAAAGCAGTAAAAATGTATGTATAGGCCACGAGCCGCAAAAGTTACAGAAATTCTCATTATCACCTGTCACTTAACTAACGCACAGAACTACAGACGCACAGAAAATATATTCGGAACATGATATTTTTTATGGAACTAACTGTGTGCTTTAAACATGGCGGTCGGCCGCTGGCGCCATTCAGTACACCCGCAACCGGTGACGGAGGCACGCGTCAACGCTTTCGATTATAATTTGCCGATTTTAAAAAATAAATATATTTTAATATAAGATATCTGTGCAAAAGTATTTTATTTCCAGTTCTTAAGGCCTGTTGTGATTTACATAAATAATAAATAGTGAGTGTAAAACGCTGACACGTGGATATTAAATAAGCCGGCGTTACGGTCATTCCAAATTAATTCGAATTGGTCAAGGTCCGTACGAGAAATTGCCGTATCGGTGCTGAATTTTAGCGCTTTCGTCGAAGGAGGATCACGTGTACAACGGGTGAGTGACACCTAGTATAGGCTCTTGGTCTAGTCGCAGCTTTATTTTTACATATTGTACGCGCGGGATGCGCTACGGCACGCAACTATTTTTGGTTCACAGAACGTTAACACCTTCAAACTAAACCACATTCTCATGTTACAAAATATTAGAAAGTTATAAAGAAAATTCAGATGGACCGTCACGATTTTGATGTAAAACCATTTTATAAAACGCAAATCGTGATCTGTACGATCGCTCACGAATTCGAATATGCATAAATTATGAATAAACGTGCATCGGTTCATATTACGTCATTATGATACCGTCTATGTATTGTATTCATTAAAAATGATAATTATCCATTGTATGCGATATTACAAACATATTGAAATAGTTATGTAGCAACTCAGATACTTATCATTAATTTCCTTCCGCTGTGGCTTTGGTCGATGTTGCGTTAACTTTGATAAAACATGCCATATCTAATTTAACGGGGCAAACTATTGAGTATTGACAAACAGACCACATGTTCGGTCGTGAGACTCCCGCCTTTAATGTATGTACACACGGCCTTTACAAACCGCTTTATATTTATTGGAAAATATAGAAACGCGATGGTATTTTGAATTTTGAGGTAATTATTGCGCATATTTTTCAGTACACCAATATTCAAGCCGAATACTAGAGTACGCAAAAATATTTTCCGAAAAAAAAAAACGAGTATTATATATTTACAATAAGCTACAATAATTAGAGGCTACAGCAAAATAGACCAGAATAGTCTGCAAGAAACTGCATTGTTCTGTCTGTCCGATTTCTCAATCTACCCGTTAATTTTGGACCGCATTGTACTTACCATCACGAATAGTGCAGTCAATTCTACGTGCTATTTTAAAAAAATACAACATATATGAGAACGATATATTAAATAACATTCACCCCTGAAGGAAATATGGGGTCATTTTGTTCCCTTTCGAATATTCCCTCGATAGAGACACGCACAATCCATAAATCGTGTGTCAGTCTGTCTATAATTTACGATCAATAACAGTGAAAGGCAATATACATGTTGTTTTCTAATGTAGTTAAGATTTTATGTTCTGCGTATAATTATTTACATCTAAATATAAAATTGAGAATCAGTCGGATTATTACTATATCCTTCAGAGAGGTAACTGACTTCGAAGGGAAATATGTCTAATTAGAGTTAGATTAGGTTAATAACAGTGGAAAGGATAACGAATCCAATTTCCACCAAGTTACGGCTGCGAATTAATTCATCAAGACTTAAATTTTTACTTTTATTTTTAATGGATCGCCTTTCCATCCAAAGTTAATCTTTAAATTATTATAATTGGAATATTTTTTTAAAGAATTTCTGAAACATACTTCTATGAAAGAGGACTTTTTAAAAATAATATAATTGAGATATATAAACCGTTAATTAATTTAGGGAATTATATTACAGATATGTTGTAAGTTTGCAAACAATAATTTCATTTATAGGAAAGTATTTTTCCTGAAATAAGCCTTTAGAATACCGAAGGAGGTCCCTTCATGTTAAATTTTAATCAATATATTCTGCTACTATTAAACGTATATTGTTGTATGTATTATATATCTAACGATTCATATCTAAAAGTGACCTAAACATGTCTCACTATCATTCTAGTAATGTAGTATCTTATATAAACTCTTATCTTTTAAAAAGATCCCACTTATATACTTAATACCGTGGTCATTTTAAGTATATTACCCAAAACATTACAATACATTATTTATACATAACATTTGATATGTTGCAACATATCAATTTATGTATAGTTCAACCAATCACCATATAATTTAGTACGCGTAGTAATTTGAGTATAAAGATTATTTACACAAAAATTAATTTTGCTGTAATTCAGCTATGTATGACAACAATAAGAATGATTATCGGGTACGGAACCTCTAATACAGTAACTTTATCATAAGCTTATAGAAAACTATTCTAGAAATTCATTGATTTGTATTTAAAACCCTTTTAACGGTGCTGATTTATATATATATTTTTTTTATATCATAGGAGACAAACGAACAGATGGGTCACCTGATGTTAAGTGATCACCACCGTCCATAGACACTTGCAACACCAGAGGAGTCACAAGTGCGTTGCCAGCCTGTATTTGGGAGGAGGGCGGGGGGACAGGAAGGGAAGGAGGAAGGGGAAGGGGAGGGTAAGTGGGTCTCTGACTCTCTCACTGACCGAACGAAACGCAACAATGCAAGCACTGTTACTTCACGTCGGTTTTCTGTGAGAGGGTGGTGCTTCCCCGGACGAGCCGACCCATTCGTGCTGAAAGCAATAATAGCTTCAGCTTGGCTCTACCACTACTAAACTAATATTAATGATGGAACGAATACATCAGTACAAATCTAAACATATTTATACGCGACCGATGAAATTAATGATACTTAATTAGAAGACTTATATAGAACATACATGGCTCCTCATCCTGAGCGTAGTTTGTTTAAATATATAATTAATCTAGATATATTGTATGCTTCTTTCCTTTTTTTTTCGAACTGACTACGCTACTGGCCTTAATGGGCCTTTACAGCTTCACCGGACTACTAAGACGAGCGCTTAAGGCACTCGGCCGATTACCTTCTTCCATTTTTTGATTGTTTCTCTATAAAGTATGGTACAAAGTTTGGATCATGGTATCGTCATTGTTTCTTATTATCACTATGATAATTAATTTTTAAAATATTTTAAATTAATTTTAAAACTCGTTTACAGATATTACCATGATAAACTGCGTTTCAGCTCAATCGTCTAATTACGTTATCTACGTTAACCGGTTTTGGAATTTTGTTTTATAAATACGCTTACAAATGTTAACAGTTCAATGATTTTTTTATAGTATCAACATCGCATGATCTACATTCTAGACTAAATTTTGGGGCGCCATTTTGGAGGTCAGAGCGTAAAATGTTATGTGGTTAATAATTCGTAAGTACATATATCTCTTAAATAATTTATAGTGTTTCTCACTGCTTTATTTACAACTAGTTGGAATCCCTTCTTCGCCTGCATTTTATATCCCAATGTAGCTTGTGAACTTAAAGAAAAGCATAAAAAAACTGAAAACAAAATATAATTTGCTTACAAAATGTATTTCTACTTTTGTAGTGCCTATAAAATCGTAGTTTTCTAAAACTTTAACATCGTCATATAAAACGAATATATTATGTTTTTTTTTAGATAAGGACCAAGGTTCTTAGAATTTAAACTAAGAATTTGACGAAATCTATTGAGATTTATTATTATATTAAGATATTTTTATTGATAATCAAAAATAATGGCGATCTGTCTTTTTGTCTCGGTCGGCGTTACGGCTGTTATAGGAAATACAAAGTGAATTGAATCCAGATCTAATATATTTTTATGGTAAATTTCGCACGACTGAACGTAGCCACCGTGAATTTTGCCGTAAATCGTACTGATTATGTAACTTTAAAAACATCGGAATGCGTTTATTGTAAAAGTAAACTGTTAAACACAAAAGTAGGGAAGCAGACGGCAATTGTTTAAATCTGTGAACGGTCAACGAACTCCGAATGAGATTATCGGTGAAAGTGTAAACTTCATTGTAATGGATGTCGAATAGAACCCAACTTCGCTAGAGCGAAGCTTCAGGCGTAAGTCTGTACATTACAACAACGGTATTTTGCAGTATGTCTAGTATAGATGAATCCTGAGTCACACTTATACACTAAATTACACTTATAGAATAGAATACACTCATTGTTTAAAGTATGTACATTAAATTTATGGAATGTAAACATAAAATATATAAATACTCTCAGTAAATAAAACTATATAAATAAAAAAATGGAGTATAGTTTGTTGAACTTCTTTATTTTTATAAACAATAATTGTAAAAACATTAACTAGTGGTAACGGCTTACAATTACATTTTTACCAAACCAAAATTTTCCCTTTAACGAATCTCTATTTTTTTTCAAACTGACTACGCTATTGACCCAGCAAGGTCTTAACAGCTTCACCGGACTACAAGCTGGTTTATCTCTTCAACTATACTTCTATATCTATACTAATATTATAAAGAGGTAAAATTTGTGAGTCTGTGACGTTGTGACGTTGTAGGGGGTAATCTCAGGAACTATTGATCTGATTAAAAAAAATATTTCAATTTTATATAGCACATTTATTGAAGATGGTTACAGGCTATATATCATCATGCTAAGACCAATAGGAGCGGAGCACCAATGAATAATATTTAAAAATCGGTGTTTTCTTCCCCTTGAGAGTTCCCGCTTCCTGTTAGTGTTAACCCAAAGTAACTATTCCACGCGAACAAAGTCGCAGGCAGAGACTAGTTTAGTATATTTTTACAAAACGTTAATAGTTACATTCGTTATTAGTGGATGCACAGAGAGGGGCGTCATCTCCAGACAACACAATCGTTCATATATTGATCCACCCTGTAATAACCTTTAGATATTAAAACCCGCTTGACATGGTTACTGGTTAAAGGTAGTTTAATACTTGTTTTATTTTAGGATTTACATAAAAGTATGAACGTATCATCGCATTGACGTCATCAATATTTTGCTTCGTAACCTGATAAGACTGGTATATGACGCGGCTGATGCAACGAGTAAAAGAGGAATACGATTATAAATTATTACAAAAAGCTACATCTATACTAGTCTATATCTATACTAATATTATAAAGAGGTAAAGTTTGTGAGTTTGTGAAGTCGCGGGCAGAGGCTAGTTTAAAATAAAAATATAGGAAAAGATGAAAAATAAAACATTGTTTTTTTTTCCAACACGTTATTTTAATTATTTTTATATAGTCTTTATATTATTAATTTCAATTTGATTGAAAGAAATGCGGATACCGTTACATTGCAATTGGAATTATGTCGAGCTTTGGTTTTTAAGGGGCAAGACTCATATCTTCTGATATTATTAGTATTAACGAGCCCCAAATGGATTAACTTGTGGGCGGCATTCAAGTTGTCGCGCCTCATTATTGACGATGGAAAATTACAACGCTTAATACTCAATATCGGATTGCATAAACAGATCGAACTACACGTAAAATGAATATGCACATACATTTACTTTCATTAATAACAACAACAAGAAATATTTATACATGAAATGACACTTATGTAGGTATATTTCTTTATTGTTATGATCGAAAAAGTATTATATTGAAACTGAATATAATTAATGTAATTCGTTTGTTGTATATCTAATCACAAATCAAAAAAGTATTCAGTTTAGGCCCTAATAAGACGATTATAAACGTCAAAGCTACCACCGGTTCGGAAAACAACCCAGTCATCGAGAAGAACCGGCAAGAAACTCGATCTGGTTTATCTTTTTAACAAATGTTTTTTAAAACTTAAATATGTGGTTACATTCGCTTTTAGGGGATGTATAGAGAGCGACGTCATTTCTAGACTTCAACATTGTTCAGATATTAAAGTTATAAGATATGATTAGATCCATTATTAATGCAAGAATTGCCTTAAAAGAAAAAAAATGGAGCTGTCACGAGATGCCTGGCGGATGTGAAACATCAAAATTGTTTATATCGAACGATTCTCAAATCCTTAAGTTCTCAAATTACACTATAGGTATGCGAGCTCAGTGTGGCGAGAGAGATTGCCCACAGTCACTTGCGCATGGCATTGCGTCGCCACGTCGCACACATTCGCCACGCCAACAATCAGGTTTACCCGCGCCTATAGATGTCTCACATCAAAAAAGCGATAAATTCTTCTGAAACATAACATACATCTAACTAGTAACACTCTAAAATATTTTAAAAGTATTTCTTGAAGGTGTAGTATGTGTGAATATGGGGTACATTTCTGCTTTAGACAATGGCAAGTTTACAGATAGGCCAACTTGTTTATTTATAAAAATCAATCATCATATTGTCCTGTGGGTGCTTGCTACAAGTCGTATTCATAAGACGAGAGCAAGTAGACCTTGAGACGAAAAATAAAACTTGTTTCCAGTGAACGTACTAAACACGTTGACTTGGATCGATTCTGCGCGATGTTGTTTATATGTGAACATTATTCTTCCAGTGATAACAGTAGATATTCTAATATTATTTATTTTGAAACGTATTTTAAACTTTGTGAATGGTTCTTGTGACAATGGTTTCATGGAAACTAAGTATTTAATCTGGATTTATCGTAGATTATCTATTCTTTTTTTGTTGTAGTGTAGTCATTACTATTCAATCCCTACAAACAATTTTCGCGGTTTTAAGAACTTCTATTCAATTTAGATATTATTAGTTGGTAAACAACATCGACATATTCTGAAAAATCTCTATCGATCTAATTAAGCCGAACTTAAAACAGACATTTAATGTTGTTTTTGGTTTTACATTTAAATTATAGACAATATATTATGAAAATGTCGAAGAAAAGGTTGTGTTTAATTATGTAATATGTTTACTCAATACAATCTACATTCTTTAGTAACAAAAGGGTTTTAATGTGTTACATATCACTCGCGTATCACGTGCTCTCCACGTGTTAGCGAATGAAGCATTTGATACATAACCTAAAAGATTGGCAATATACACGTGCACGTTTTTTTATGTTTTTCCTGTTGCTTGTCTCATAAAACTTATTCAATTTTATGAAATACACATTTTAGAAGATTCTCCAAATAAAATTAAAGCTGATAAATAAATGGAAAGATATTGGTGATGTTTTTTTTTTATTTGGACTTTGTTATTGACGACTGTGATGGTGATTACAATTCTTTCTATAAATTATTATAGAAGCTTACTCTCTAACATTCATTAAAACAGCTGAAATTAAGGTAGTCAAATATTGAAACAAAATTATTCTTAGAAATGTAAGAACGTCAAACATAATTAAATACTTGGAAGTGTCATAGCCTTAAGACCATACTGACTTAGAAGGTTAATTTCAAGGCAACTATAAACTTCATGAACAACACAAATAACTAATCTGATTTTATAAAAACTGTGATCTGTGAAACTGTGATTTTATAAAAACTATCCTAAATACTTTAGCCACAATATTCACTTTAATAATTCACAATGAGCTAAAACTCCAAAATTGGTAACAAACAATAATACGTGCAAATCCACGGATTCAGCTAATTTTTATTAAAGGAAGTGTAGGAGCTTCAGTGTGTCTCTTTCTAAATATAATAATTTATAAATCATTGGACAGATCTGAATGATTTTTTAAAGTGAAATATATCGTTTCCTCTATGGAATACTTTCAAGTATTACATAAGTTCCGTACTAGCTTTTTTTATTGCTTGGTTAGACTTAACCAAAATTGTCATATTTAGTATACATGTACAAACACGTTCGTGCAGCACAAATGTTTTTTTTT
>JACEII010000020.1:1893736-1931630 GCA_014332785.1 Antheraea mylitta
TTAAATTTGGTTAATTTGATAAACTATTTATTTTCCGGTTTTTAGTGCCTTATTTTTATGCCTCTGATCAATATTGAAGTCGGTTAATACTTTTTTTTGAAAATTTACTTTATATACTAACATTTCTATGGCAATTTCGCCGTATATTGCATCAGTATCTTATCCACTGATATACCTGTTGCTTATATTTAGTGAGTGGTGCGACGAAGGTCAATGTGAAGTAATCTTGTTTCTAATTTCAGTAAGGCATTACTCATAATTCAATGCGGGGGTTAAAATATTAGATAAGTGATCTCATTATTGTACTTACTGTACTATACGAAATAAAACTTACTTAAACCTATTCAGTTAAGTTACGACTGGAGTCTGTCGCAGAAGAACAATGTTTTCACTTTTAAAGCCTTCATTCACTCCTCTGGGCTTGTGTTGCGATTTAAATGATTTTCTAACCTAAAAATTTACAAATTGAAGAGCCCATGGTTTCTTCTTTTCTTTACCAAATTTTGTAAGAACCTACTACACCCGCTTTATTCTCTGCAAATAAGAATATACTTCTTAAGAGGTCAATATCCTTCATATTAGTTTCTGTAACACGAAGACACGTTTATGTTTTAACGATTAAAAATAGAGATTGTATCTATAAAAACCTTTTACTGTTCAAGGCTTCAACTCATCGTTCAACGAGTCGTATAATTAACTTAGTTAATGTGCAATACGATATAAAACCGTCTCTTCGTAATTGTTCATTAACTTATAATATATTACTTTAATAAAAAATATTTACTCGATTTTCGTTTAAAATTTTTGAAGAACGAATTTATGTAATAAAAAATTAAACATGTTTGAGATTATATTCACGAAGAATTAATATACATACTTGTATATCGTGTAGTCCAAATTATTATGTGTATAAATCAATACATCTACAATATATAAATATCCGGTTAAACAGTATAGATATATACGTGACTAACAAGGAAGTGAAACCGGAACTGTGTAACGCCCACCAGCATTTTTGATTACAAATCTATTTGGACTTTTATTTATATCAATATATTTACTAATAATATAAAGTTGAAGAGATTATTTGTCCATTTAAATGCACTAATCTTTCAAAGCATCAGTCAGATTTGCAAAAATATTGTTACATTTTATAATTAACTAGCTACCCGCCCTGGATTCGTATAGGTTAACTAAACAAGACCAAATCTTTATTTTATAAATAATATAATGAAATGAACTGGGAACTAAACAAGTGAATATCGATCTGTCAAATCTGTCAATATTTTTGATGATATCCGTATTGTCTTCTGATCCACTCACTTTGTTATGTAGAGATTTTTTAATCCAAAAGTTTCCACTTTTTCATACGACCTTTCGTCTTACATATAAACCTTATTTATGGCAAATACAAACACAATATAAAAAAGCTAAATAGGTGTTGTAGCCGATCTCAAGTGACGTGCTCACATACATTGGATAATTCATTTTTATTTACACAGATCTATTGGATAAAGCCAGGCTGTTTCTAACATGTCTAATGTACGACAGTCACTATTAACGAAAAGGTCTTAATTGTGAAGGCCTATATCAAAAAGGTGCCATGTCACGTAATTCAATAACATTCCGTTCTGACGACGCAGAATCACCCTTTATACATAGTTTATTTAAGTCATATGACAATTTAAAACCTAAACGCTTATGGGTTTTTGGCGGGATTTTAGTCTTTCATATTAAGAAGAAAAAAAATGTCTGAAATATTATATAGAAGATTTGACGTCTATGTCTTTACATTAACTTGGACATAGAAGAAAACGGACTAAAGAATACATAAGAATTACCCAAATTGACAACTTCAGAATTGGCAAGAGAAACGATTTCAAAATTAAGAAGATAAAAAATATTGTTAAAAATGTACGAAATATTATATAAAAGATTGGCGCTTATGCCGTACATTAACTTGGACATAGAAGAAAAGTAAAATACATAAGAACTACGTATATTGACAACTTCAGAATTGGCAGTACGGATTAATTCCTTCGCCTGTCCTATTGGACGAATATTATTACTACTACTAAACGCTTATAAAACCGCGCGGCTCAGCTAGTACAAGTATAAGTTTCTAGGAAGTGTCTTGTACAATTTTTTTTCCATAAAATTCACAACTCCGACATACCTTTCATTTGGTAATTATAGTCCGCATTCCGTATAAAACTGTCTATACCTAGATCGACACGAGCAGCTGTACAATTTTAAATGTCAATAAAATGTTACAACCAAATATATTAACTTTTTATTTTGACCTGCATTTTTTTTTCAGCTGGTATATGTTGTTAGTACGTAATACGTGTGGTATATAATATATTCGGTATTTACATCGTGTTGATAAACAGAAAAACGTCAATATTTCCACTCAAAACGAATTACGTATAATTGTCAAGTGTATTATGTTTCCAGTTGGTGCAGATCCTATACACTCGTCACCAATCTTTTTGACCGCTCTGAATATAGCTAAATAGAACACAGATATAAACACGTATACTATACCGTTGATTGTTTTTTATACTATTGTTTAAATATAAAACCTCTTTCTTACATTATTTTGAATATCAATTTTCTTTCTGTTACGTATGAAACATTTACACGGGTATTAGTTGAACGTCGATTAATAATTATTCTAAATAATTCGACCGTGACATTAGTCGACTCATTTCGATTGTTAATAGTCTAATAGCCAGAAACAGGCTCATGTTTTAAATAAAATATGGCGTACGGTTTCAAAGCATATTTAAAAATAGAAATACCCATAAGATTAAGTTTGCCAATAGATAACAATTGTTATTGAAAACAGTTAAATACGTAAGTAGATAATTTTAATAACTCCTTGATAACTCATAGAACATTTTGTATAGGAGATGCCCAAAAACTTGATTAGGGGGTTATAAAAACTCATTCAGTATTTAGAAATATTAAATTCAATCTAGTTTTTTATCGATCAAAATTCCGTAAATTAATGATCGGCCTTGAAGGTATAAATATGCATAAATTTATGCATTACCGCTACACGTTTGTGTCTAGACTGCCAATAATATCAATAAATAATTGACAATCAGACATCTCTAATTCTTTCGTAGCATATTAGAATATGAACACATGTATATAAGGCAACAAAAGTTCACACATAAGTAAATATTAATTAGCACATAAACCGGTTATAACTTATTTGGATGTACATAATCTATAGCGGAACCGAATTAACGAACTTGTAAATTAGTTACACACTTCTATTTTATTTCAATACTTATGGTATAATCAAATTTATGTGTAGAATAGTTTAAGTAACACTATGTTATTTATGTTATGAGTGCATATTAAATCATTAAGCAATTATAAATACTCGTAGACATATTTCCAAAACCGGTTATAAAATTCTGGAATATTCTACCCGAGGCATGCTTTAATTATACAATAACAACAAAAAAACCTAAGCTACTAACGGACCCGCCGCGTAGACGTTAACCAACAAGCAATACATTAGTTAGAAAACGTCATGGAATATTTTCGGATTTCATAAAAACGTATCAGGAAAAAACAAGCGCCGCCCGTCTCTCATTCACAACTTTGAAATATTGAGGCAACAAAAAAAAAGTCTTACATCCCGCCGCAAGGATACTACTTGGAAGTGTGAATGTGATACAAAAATACGTTCAGAGATGTAACTATTTTTTGTGTGCTTTATGAAATTTTAAATTATATTATTATACATATTGAAGGATTTTCTAGTGTTGGAATGGAAGGCATCCTGCAAATTTAACAACAACTTTTGAACCTCCAGAACAATGATGTGTTTAATATTACAATGAGATTTGTCTCAAGTAGATTTTAACTCAATATACAAAGATTTTCTACTGTTGAAATGAAAGTCATCTTGCAAATTCTTTAAACATAATTTTTGATATCATATTTAGGTTTTCATTAATTTTAAAACCTCCAAAACGTTGATGTGTTTCTTAAGCAGATTTTTAATTCTATGCAGAAAGATTTTCTACTGTTGAAATGAAAGTCTTGCAAATTCTTTATACGGATGTCGATGTCTTATACAGATTTCCATTGATTTTGGAACCTCCAGAGGGTTTGATGTGTTTATTATCGCAATGACATTCGTCTCAAGTAGATTTTTAACTCTATGTACTAATATTTTCTACTGTTGAAATGTAAGTCATCTTGCAAATACTTTACAAATATAATTTTTGATATCTTGTATAGATTGACATTGACATTTGGACTTCCAGAGCGTTGTTATGTCAAATATTGCAATGAGATGCGTCTCAAATAAATTTTTAGCTGTATGTGAGTGACACTATTAAAATTTATAGTTATTCTTATGTTTTGTTTGATTAAAGTAACTAAAGAACTGTATTTAAAATAATCGTGGTGGATTACAAAAATTCTAAATGAATTGTTAACGTTGTGTGAAAAACAAATAATACTAGACATTACGATAACGATAATCATAACCTACAAGTACTCCAATTTTGACGATAATTAACGAGTACATAAGATGTCGACAAAATGATTAACATATACGTATTTGGGTGGATAAAATTGAAACAATAGGGCTTGTAATCTCAAATTTTGTTACATAGATATTTCAACACATATTATTGACAATTTTTTAAGCAAAGTAATCCACTTAATATGTATTTAGTAAAAACTGACGCACAAGGTTGTTTAAAAAAATTGGTTGTACGGAAAATAGATATAGATTCAATGGACATTTTCGTCGTACTTACTACTAATAGCAGTTATTGTGTATTTGACACTGAAATATTGATTTTCCAGGTGAATGTTTAGGCAGTAGCAATATTTCTGGATGATACTCTGCACACGATTCTAGTTCTAAATCATTTCAAAAATTGGGTATTTAATATTTGCCTTAATTATCTACTAAAATACAATTATATTACAATTATACACAATCTTCTTCACATGATTTTAATTTCATTTGGAAGGGAATATGGGAACATCAGGAACAAAACAAAAGGGTTTATTGCCCGTTTTACTATCGAAAATTATTAACTCCGGGTTACACATTGTAGCTTTTGGCAGCAGTCATTGCACTTAGGTTTATTATTTTATTTACACGTTTGTAGCTACTTTTGAAAGCCTTACAACAAACTTTAACTTAGGGTTTCTTTGTTATTTATTAGTATTTATTTTGTTATTATTATTTTATATGTTTAATGTTTGACTTTGAAATGTCATATCCTACAATACTGCAAGTGTCTAACCTTTCACCTGGTATACATACATAAATATACTGATTAAATAGTATTTACCTTTTTATAAGAGGACTTTGTTTCCATTGTAATTTTTAAATACAACTGTATCGTAAAAGTAACATTTGTTGGGAAAAAATATGAAAAAACCTTTTACGATGGGTCAAGAGATGTCAAACAAAAAACGTATCTACTTTGAGTTTCGCGTATCTCGTGTGTAGTTCTCATATCTATAATCTAGAGAATAATCCTACCTATTCATAGATAACTGGTCACTGTCAAGAGAAGCTGCGTATAATCCATATGGGATCATAGTGGAGTTATACACTTTTCGATACTCGAAACTGTCGGAAGATTATTATCAAATTTGTGATAAACCCAGATATAGTCATACTTTTATAAAACAAATTAAGATGTCTCACGTAGTCATAATCTCACGTTTTTGTAGTGAAAACTTATTTTGTAACGTTGAGCGATTTTTATAGGGGAAAATCTTATGGGTTCGCGTCACCGATAATCTCGACATGCTCGTACCGTATTGCGCTTGTTCCTGACTAGCGACGCGTGGAACAGCGGCCAGTGTACCTGTAATATTTATATCTTGTAATGAGTTTGTATGTAACCGAGGCGCAAACAGAGGTGCGGGAGGTGGGCCGGACTGCGAAACAGAGTGTTATTCATTTATTACACCAGTTCTTTTGTACTTAAATCAGCTGATATTGATTGTATATGAGTGTATATGTAGAACGAGAATCAACTAATGACTATCCTGTAAAGTTATTGCTGGCGACTAACAGTTGCTCGGTATATAAATAGGCAGCGAGGAAACGGTTGAGAATATCTCCTTTGTTTCTCAACAGATCTTCTTAATTCCTCTTTTGTTATGTAGCTTTAGTGTCATCAAAAGAACAATGTTTTTTTTTTCTCTCTATGGTCGATGTTCGACCACTTGACGAGCGTTCGTAAATATGAAACAATATAAACACATTTTATGACTGTCGGAACAAAATCGATTTCTCCGGTCCCCCCTCAAATTGGAAGTGTAATGTCCGTCCAGTCACGTGAGGGCAAAACATGTTCAAATCATTCACTATTCCGATTGCTTTGAATATTATAACAATAGCAAATAGAATAAAATAACACGACGACTTATATTGTGTACACAGTTTGTATGTATTGTGACATTTATGAGGCATCTGACGAATACGATATGAGAAGAATAATTTACGCTTTAAAAAGTTCGTTTACTTGGAAGTTTGTTTCGGAACGCGAACGTTCAGTATTTTCTAATCAGTTTTATTTAATCTTCGACTAATTACTCTTTGAGCTGAAAAAATCAGCTGATTGCGAATCAGGTTTGTGTACCACAGACTTTGTTTCACCACACATAATATATTTATGTTATTTATTTATGAAAGAAAAATGTATTTTCTGTCACATTAAATTTTGGATACTTAATGTGTGCCTTCTTCACATTCACACTTTGCTCAAGATTTAATAGTTGTTTTTCTTTAGGGTTGATTTGAAACATATTACGATTACACTTTACCGTTGTTATGATAAAGTTAAACAACAAAAGAGAAACGTTGAAAGACACGACTCTTTTGTCTTCATTGTTTGCCCTGTTTCGTATTATGCTTTTTGGTATTTTATGATATCCACTATATTATAACACATGTATGAAAATTTCAATCGGTTACGGAATTAAATGTCAGATTTAAAAATATGTATCTTAAACAGCGAGCAACTTGGGAGTGGGAATAATTTACTATGATATCCTGTTAAAAATAAGAAATTCTTCATTTTTTAAAACGAAATTATGGGTTTTTGTATTCTATACTCGTATGAGTAATCAATATATCCATTACTAAGTGGTACCCACGAATTTATTGTCTTAGAAACTTGTTTATGTACAGTACTAAAAACATTAAAAGTATTACTTTTCTTACAAAATGTATTTAGTCTCTGTAGTGATTATAAAAATCATAATCTCTTAAAACAACTTTACATTAATTGAACATACCGTGATATTTTTTTAGATAAGGACCAAATTTCTTAGAAGATGACCTAAAAAAAAATTGTTCCAAATCTATCTAGTATTTTTTGCGTGATGAGCCCCGAACGGCAGACCTCTACCGTTTAATTTATATTTACCTGATTAGGCCTCCCACGACAGCGGCTCAAGCCTAGGTTCGATCCCTCGCTAGGGAGCCCTTGAGTGCGTTGCTTGCGCGATACGGTGACACACAAATATACATCACCGCTACAACACTACATGATCACCCCCACACACGTGCACGCCTACACGCTTACACATGAAAGTGGAAGGGTTTACTTTTTATTCCCTTATCGAACTGAAAAACTCTTAATTTTCCAATAATAAATATATGGCGGAGTTGTTGAGGCGTGTATGCTTGGTACACATATACGTTTCAACAACTCATACATATATGAATAGTTAGCTAGGTTAGCTGAGATAGGTCGCGATTTTGCATGCAACAGGTAACAGCCAAGCCGAGATGTGCCGTGCACGCTTGAGATGGTTGCCATGATGGTTGTTAAGACCTTGCTGGGTCAATAGCGTAGTCATTTCGAAAAAATGAAAGTTTAATTTATATATATTAAAACCGTGACAAATATAATTAATTATATTATTTTATAGATATAGGTATAGATTATTATAAAACAGACAATTTTATGCACGTAACAAATAAAATACTATCTATAAACGAGGTAAATAGTTATAGATATTTACAAGAAATATTGCGCCTTATTATATCTGTTACACGTTTTAAACACGTCAACCCATTTAATATAACCAATTATAAATATGGAATATACGCAAATGAGGTTATTAAAATATTTACAACATTATTATACGCAATCTTTAACAAAATAAAATCATAAGCCATTAAATAGGCCAGCATTCTACTATTTATGATTATAATATTGTATACTATTTCTGCGTAATATGATCCACGTGCTGATATATTAATGATAAATAATGTGCGAAAGAAGAAAAAGAAATGTAATATTACCACAACTGTACAAATATTAAATTTCGTTTGTAACTCTATAAATATTTAGAAAAATGAAACGACCGCTTTCCGTGTTTTAAACGTCTCTTTCTATCAATATATATCCAGAAAAGGAGAAAAGATAATTGAACGAGTCGCGGTTTCCATATACATAATCAACGAGATGCTTAAGTAGTTACGGAAAGTTGTTGCGGCCATATATATTGCAAAAAGATTTTATAGAATGTTAATAATTACAGCGTCCACTATGTGATTATATTTTAAATGTATTTTCACCTTATCAAACTAGTAGTTGGAATAATGTTAAATATTTATAACTTCTATACATTTTCATAGAAATCAAATAGGTACTAAACATTCAGTCCCATTGATTTTAAGAATCTATTGCAATTCGCAACCCATCATTGTCAATTACCAACACTGAATATGATTTATATTTCTGAGGTTTCTAACACGTTAGCAGCTCTGAAGACAGTTTGAACTCTTCGTCACCAGTACTTGCAGATCAGCCTCCTAGCAATCTAAGCACTCATATTTTAAAGTTACTCGTGAAATGATTAGAAATGCGTATATATACATATGAATGTGTCATTATGTACCCGATATTATTCTTAATAATATTTTGTAGGTTTTTGTGATTACAAAAAAATTAAATACGTATTAAATACTTGCTTTAAAAGGTTACATTTTAAATGCATCGCGCTCGATGAAAAAAAGATATCTTGGTTTTTTGTCTCGCTTTGGTTAGGTTAGATTTGCAAAACGCGATTACGCGAAATTGCCTCGGGCAAGCGCGGTGCGTATAGTACGAAACATTTTTAAAACAAGTATTCAATACGTTAGTAATTTTTTTGTAATAACACCATAGGTATTTGTATATCTATTTTTGTATATAAAATTCCAGTGTATGTGTTTTCTTGATTATTCTCTTACTACACAGGTTGACTGGTTCTGATGTACTTTTTATTCTGGAATCGCCTGGATGCTTATCATCTATATTTTCATCCGGTAGGTGGTACTATTGTTGATTTCCAAGCAAGGTTTATTAACATAAAAAAAACAGAACACCACATTCTCAATACATTATTCTCTAACTCAACCTTAGAAAACGATATTAGGATAGTATATATAGGGTACCTATTTATTACATATTTGTACACTACTGTATACACATTCGAGTGTACATTCATTCATTTAGAACATATTTAAACATAAGTATATACGTATAAGTTTATCTGAGTACAAATATCTGTTTCATAATATTAGGAAATAGAAACTACATTGTGGTTTAAATTTGTCGTGAGACTTGTATATTATGTTTATTGAAAACGTTGAATAGACACATCTTGATTGCACCGGATCATTGCAATGACCTGTACGTCATTAGACAAGCAATTGTATAGTAAACAAAATTTGTTTGAAACGTCGACTCTCCTCCCATTAATTCTAATTCTAAACAGAGTAAACGAGACAGTTGTACCTAGAAAAATCTTTATAACAGAAATCCTTTGCTTATAATTCTAATATTTTGCAATAAAATCCTTTTATCAGTTCCGTTTCTCACTTTAACACTTTTAAAATAATTAGAAACAAATATGATTTCTACTTAACATTCAGTTTTGTTTGTAGAGATTATGACGTGTTTCCTTCACAGTAGGTTGTTTAAATTATAACACGTGTTATTAATAAAATTATTGCTGTAATTATTTCGCAAATAGAATAAGTACTTTCATGCCTAGATATTTTATCAACAAAATAAAAATAATAACTCTAATTTATTTGTTACTAGAGATTCCACTATCCTAGTTTCATTATATTAGAGTGTATACATATTTATATCAGGTGAAGGTTAGACAGTCGCAGTATTCTAGGATATAACACTTCATGGTCATATTTAACATATAAAATAATAATATTAGAACAGATACTAATAAACAACCAAGAAAACCTAAGTTAGAGTTTGTTCTGAGACTTTCTAAAGTATAGCTACAAACGTGTAAATAAAATAATATCCTTAGTGCAAAAGATACAATGGGCGACCCGGAGTTAATAACCTTCGATAGTAAAACGGATAATAAACCCTTTATTATTTAAAATAATAAACTTAACTAAGTCAAAGTAAATACTTACAATTATTTCCCACACGTTATACTAAAACAATTTAGGTCAATGAGATTCACAAAAGTACCTTGCTATAGATATGAATTTGATTATTTACCGTTAAACGACGCCGATAGTGTTGCTATTTAGTTACTTGTATAACGTGATTACTGTAATATAAATTCAAAGGCTATTCACTTAATATTACGAATTCGAAGAAAGTAATTTCCTAAAAATTATAAGCAACCACCATGGACAACTCAGAGATTACTTTAACCCAAAAGCGATAATTGATATTTATTACGTTTCTATGAAATTAGTCTTGTCGTATTATCGATTAAGTGTGATTTAATTTAATTCTAATTTGAATTTCTCATCATTGGTAAATTAGTCCTATAAACGATTTACTGATTCCTCTGTTAAATTTTATCATAACTCTTTAATCTATACAATAAAGCATCATTATATTCATCCTACATAATACACTGAAAAGTTGTCCATTTGCCTATAAAAGTCTTATCAAAATTGGTACATCCGTTTCTTTGATTCTGCCAGATAAACATCAAATTTGCGGGAAAAATTTGTTTGGGCTTACGCTAACAAGCAGCGGAAGATCTCAAGACGACAAAAAATCCCGACTTTGAAATGTTCTTTATTGGCGCTCCACTCCTATTAGTCTTAGCGTGATAATATATACAGCCTATAACCTTACTCGATAAATGAGCATATATAACACTGAAATAATTTTTCAAATCGAACCAGTAGTTCCTGAGATTACCCCCTACAACGTCACAAACTCACAGACACACGAAATTTACCTCTTTATAATATTAGTATAGATGTGGAACTAACAAAAATGAAATAAATCTTTTGTAGTCAGTGCACAAAGTTTGTGCGGTCCAAAGTATGGGAATAGGGTGACACAAATAAACTTTAATTATTAGTAGGCGCCAGATGCGTTGGTTATTCATAGTGCAGTATGTGTCTAATAAATAGCAACTTAGAAAAATTAATTGTACTCCGCACTAACCACTGTAAGGAATTTACAATTTTACTCAAATTGATTTATAACATTTCATACGTTTGTAACTCGGAATATTGTATATTTTATAAAAATTACAATATATCTATTTAATTATTATTAAATAGGTATACATATTAATTATAAACATTCTTTTTACAGTTTCCGCTATTAAAATTATACGTGTGTTGTGACATAATAGTTAACGACCTGCTTCAGTATGCTAAGAAATGTATAAAATTGTGTTATATAATTTTCTTAATATGCTCGAAATAGGGTTATAGAGTTAAAAAAACTTACCAATGAAAATTATATGGGTTCAAAAATAGAACTAAAAGAGAATGATAAAATCATACATTGTCTTAATTATAAATATTGATATTTTGGAACAATTGCTAGTCATAAATTGACCATAAAAGTCATAGGTTGTTTAAAAATTTTTTTTTTGTTATATTATTTTTTAGTTAATTCACTCCCGCTATGTTTGACTTAAAAATAACGGCAAAGGGTCAATCAAGCCCCAAAAGTAAGTAGCCTAACACCGTCTACGAAGCAAAAAGAAGTTTCATTCTAAGAATTTTACTTTGTATAAGACGTGTATCCGTCCCGTGATGACATATAGCTGCCCCGTTTTTGCGCATATGTCCAAAGATGACTTTCATAAGCTGCAGGTTCTCCAAAATCGTGTTTTACGTAAAGTGACCGGTGCTCCGTGGTACATTCGGAGAGTCGATCTCCATAGAGACCTAGAGATCCCTTCTATCTGGGCGTACGTAAAATCACTTACGATTAGTTATTTTGAAAAAGCTGCGAATCATCCCAATCCGTTAGTGGTATCCGCCGCAAACTATGAACCCGTACTTAACGCTGCGCGTTATAAAAGACGTCCGCGATGCATTTTTACCGACCCTCCTGATTTAATCACGTCAGCGAACGATCAGTACCAGCCCGTCCCTCAAAACAGAGCGTGCTCACGCCCACGCCCGCATAACCACAGATCACGCCGCCGTGGTTTGGGGGTTAATTTCGCTCCCGCACACCCGATTAGGCCTCCCACGGCAGCGGCTCAAGCCTAGGTTCGATCCCTCGGTAGGGAGCCCTTGAGTGCGTTGCTTGCGCGATACGGTGACACACAAATATACATCACTGCTACAACACTACACGATCACCCCCACACATGTGCACGCCTACACGCTTACACATGAAAGTGGAAGGGTTTACTTTTTTCCCTCATCGAACTGAAAAACTCTCAATTTTCCGATAATAAATATATGGAGGAGTTGTTGAGGCGTGTATGCTTGGTACACATATACGGTTCAACAACTCATACATATATGAATAGTTAGCTAGGTTAGCTAAGATAAGTCGCGATTTTGCATGCAACAGGCAACAGTCAAGCCGAGGTGTGCCGTGCACCTTTGAGCTGGTTGCCAAAATAAAATCGGCTGAGTGCTAAGCGCTCGCCTTAGTAGTCCGGTGAAGCTGTTAAGACCTTGTTGGGTCAATAGCGTAGACATTTCGAAAAAAAAAAGAATTCCAAGAATTTTATTTCAATCTAAAAAGGAGGGTCCGTTTTGTTTGTGTTCTTTCGGACGGTCATGTTTACTGATATACGACGTCTGTGATAATAAAGACGCCAGATATTGTTTGTTTTTGGGTTCATGTGTTATCTAAAAACAATACTAATCGGGGTATCGTGTACGAACGTAAATCTTGAAACAACCATTCTGTCCTCAAGGACAAATACATTCAAAACCCACACATTAACGAATAAGGCAGGTTTTATAGACTTTTCGAATTTTAAATTACTCTCTATGTATCTCATTACGACATTTGTGTGATTCATTCAACTAATGATTGTTAAGAATAATAAACATGAATTTACAATTTTTTAAAGGTTCTCTCATATAACATGTAGCTTCTGATGTGAAACATCTATAGGCAAGGGTAAACGTGATTGTTGGCGTGGCGACGCTAAACGCGAATTGTGCGCTATTAATGAAATACTCTAAAATATTTGCAACCCTAATCGTATAAACATAAGATTCATGTTGTTTTGTCGGCCACTCGTTCTACTAATGTTAGGCCGCACGCGCCAACGATCTAGCGCCCTTTGCGCCAAATTCGCCTCGTCTGCACCTAGTTGAATTTATTATTTTGTATTTAATAAAAAATAATATTTATGTAATGAAATAAATTAACAGTCGTTATTTTATCTAACAAATTTGTAATGCTTTATCTTTTCATTATGCCATAGCTACCACATACCATAGCTATGTATTGTAATCTATTTATGTTCTATTATCTGGCAAAATATAGATCAATTTTTAGTTTAGTATTAGGTATACAAAATACTCTGACTACTAAAATCATTTGAACTTGAACTATGAAAGAATCTTTCTATCATCGACAAATGCCCCCACGCATGTATAAACACTATGTAACTCTGGCTGATAACGACATTTCTTATCTTCCATTTTAAATGGTACTGTAACATAAATATTATTTATATGCCAAATAGCATAAGGTTCTAAGAAAGCTTCTGACTAAAAAGAATTACGCCCTCACCAGCGTAATTTATAACAAGGAATAATGACTTAATAAATTTACCTTTAAAAGATCCATACTATTAACAAATATTTTGATATCATTATTTATTTCTACATTATTTAATATTGTAAATACTTACATAGATCTCATCTGATAAATACTCAGTGTAAATATATAAATCATTTCGGCTTACGTCGATGTTGATTTTTTTTTTCGAAATGAAAACGCTGTTAACCAAGAAAGGTCTTTACAGCTTCACCGAACTATTGCGTCGATGTTGACTAGAAATGGAAAACAGTAGAACCTCGATAAAGTAAAAAATTCTATGATTTCAAAATATAATCTGCTCCCTTCCTTTCCTAGCACAAAACCTCTATTATTTAAAATACGCGCCCTCTACAACTCAAACTGATAATTTTAGTATTTATCTTTAGATACTTAAAGAAATGTTTCAACGAGTAAAACAAATTATCTGTCAATGAGTCTTTTTGAATGAATATACAAAACAAAAAGTTTCTCAAAATTTATTACTTGCACGTGTTTGCAAGTTAAATTATTAACACAAGCAATAAGTATACCATCACCTCATAGATAATTATTTATCATAGAAAATTAAACTGATTTAGAAACCGAAACACTTTAAAATAAAAAAATACAGCCTTTTTTTAGTTGACTAAACTTGAAATAAATTAAATTTTTATGTACCATGTGTATGTATTGTATTACTTCTTCTGACACATTCGGCTAAAAATAGGAACTGTAACTCATCAATCACTCTCTGACATAAACGCTTGATCAATTAAAAACTCTATTACTTAAAATATTTTGCGTTTCCCTTGGTTTTTAATTTAACAAGTTTCTACTGTAATGATAATTATCGTAATTGTATCAAAGTAAATTTAATTTTTTTCTCATTGTTATTTTACAGGACTTATTTATATCTGCCTGCTAAAGGTCTTTCCGGTGAGCGACCTTTTATGTGTGACCTCTAAAACCTCGTGTTGCGAATAGAACGGTCCAAAAACTAAAGTAACACATGTGTGGGATTTCCACGCGGACAACATTTTTTTAACAAGTACGTGAACTCTACAAATTGATTATTGTTGACGTTTACTGAAGCTTTTGTAGTCATGGTCACACATTATAAATTATTTTTAATTTCTTATGAAAATAATAGTTATTGTGGATATACATTGTTTTATGCTTTCCTGTCTCTCAAGAGTGATAATAAACGCAGGGGCGATACAACTTACCATTTGTGCATATGTCATGATATATTAAACAAATACTAAAAAAGTTAAAAAATATTAAGTTATAAAAAAGTTATAAAATATGATATTTGCAGAGGCTTCTAAAATATGAACATTCACTTCTATAGTGCCGTGATATTTTCTTTTACTTCTCTGTCACAGGGTTACTTTCATGAAGTCCACTTACATATAGACGTAACTAGAGTCTCAATTAGAGAATATATGCGATATATCAACTAGTTAAAGTACTCTGAGTATACTGTGCATTGTTAAATTCATTCGTAAGAAATATAAAAATACAATAAATCCTCTTTGGAAAGAATACTCAGTAAAAAAACTTTTTGACAAAAAATTAAGCCGCCGAAAAAACTGAAAAGCAAAAAATAATAAACCTTTTACTTTATTCATCTTAATAACTAAGTTCTTAAACTAATGTAAGTATACCTAAGTAATTTTAAGTCGGCGACAAACAAGCAAATTAATTAATTATGTAAAGAGCGGCGGCGGCGCAACGTGACACACCCCTTGCATGCCGAGCGCTTATGAAGCACCCCAAACGTGTGTGCCCACGTTACCGCTGCAGATTTCACATTGCATTTTTAATTTGAATTGGTTATTATAGTGAATTTAAGTAATCTTGTGATCTGTATACATTGATTGTTTGGCGCCGACTCAAAATTTCTTAAGTATACTTACATTAGTTTAAGAACTTAGTTATTAAAATGAATAAAGTAAAAGGTTTATTATTTTTTGCTTTTCAGTTTTTTCAGCGGTTTAATTTTTTGTTAAAAAGTTTTTATTTACTATTTTTTTGTGGCTATGATCTAACTAATTACTACATGCTTAATTTATTTGTAATACACAACTCAGAAACTGACTTATAAATCATGCCCTATTTTCCTACCCTTTGAGTTGCTTTTTTCATGTTTACATGTATATGGGACCAACTTCTGGGTATACTCTTTCAAATGAAAGGATAATAATTTAATTCGGACTATTCTGTCTATAGTTATGCGCAGTCATAGATATAATCGGTGCGTGAATAATGATTCTCGATTTTCATACCCTTAGGTTTGAATTTTTTTCCCAATTTTAAATGGGACCAACTTCGGAATATAACATTTCCAATAAAAAAAGATTTTTTTTTAATCGGACTATACTGTAAAAATGTATGCGTTATCATACATGAAAAAAAAAATATACGCGACGAATTGAGAACCTCCTCCGTTTTTTTCGTCGGTTAAAAAATAATATACAAATTTCTGAACCCTAAATGTTTTATTAAAAATAACTTTTCTTCTTTTGTATGTCCTGCAAATCATTACATAGTATAAAACAAAGTCCTCTGCCGCGTCTGTCTGTTTGTTTGCAATAAACTCAAAAAATAACTGAACAGATCTTCATGCGGTTTACCAGTAGATAGAGTGATTCACGAGGAAAGGTAAGGTATACAATTAGTCCATATTTATTTAATTATTATGGCAGGACAACGTTCGCCGAACCCGCTAGTGCATTATACAACTTGGAAGAGACAATACATTTTATAAATGCACCAATTCTGTCTTTAAGAAAGAATCACAGCAATAATTGGTCAAAAAACCGCACTATGGTTTCGAAAGATAACTACAACTCAATCAACATAATATGCGCAAAAAGCTTTGTCCAAAAGCTGTTGTTATATCGCCCACGATAGATAACGAAATTTGATAAACAATATTAATATCAGATAACTAGATTGTTCGTAAATCAAGTGATTGCGTATCTGCTACACTATATAAACGTATATAAACGTAGACTATTCGTTTTGTTTGTAAATCAATACGAATTGTTTCTTTACACCAGTTCCAGTATGTTAATTTCAAATTTCAAACAGAATCATGCTTCTTTATATTTGCAATGAAAATTCGAAGAAGAATATAAAGGAGTACTATCTCTTATCGCAAATCGTTCTTATATACTAAAAGTTTGACATTTTTTTTCTTCTTTCGAACTGACCACGCTATTGGACTTGCAAGGCCTTTACAGCTTCACCGGACTGCTAAGGCGAGCACTTAAGGCAATCAGCCGTTTTTGTTTAGGTAACTAGCATAAGGGTACACGCACACCTCGGCTTGGGCTATTACCGACTTCCCGATCTAACCTAATTAAACTATTCGTAGATATATTCGTTTGTGAATAATACAATTGAACTCGTATGATTCACAAACGTTTACATGTATATCTGAGATGAAACGAACTAAACTACTCGGTTCAGTTCGGATAAGGGGAAAAAAATAAAACCCTTCCACCAGATGTGTATGTGTGTGCACATCTGTGAGAGATGATCTCGTGTGTGTACTAGTCACTAGTAGAGTGATGACTCACTCGACAATACTGCGTTGTCGAAATAAACATCTGGCGCGCATAAATGCGTGCGTCCAGCACAGCTGACGGATCGGAACTCCTAAAAATGTCCTAAAAGTTTGACAACAAATTCGCAATATTATAAGTAATTGAAAGGCTTTCAATATGATGGCTAGAACACACTGATAGACTCTTGATAATAAATAGATTGTCAACTTAAATGGTAACTAGGTAAGCTTGCATTGGACTAGACCTTATATATATTTATTTATTTCACCTTCCTTATTCTTATAGTATTCATAAATCAAAACCACGTGAAGGGTTGAGCGATTGATATTCTATTTGTTGTCGCATCAAACACAGTTACTTTTCTACGTCAATCTGAAGGCAAAAGTTTGTATACAACATGAAAATCTATAAAAGCCTTTTATAGCGCATTTAAGTTCTTAAATATATTTGTAAGGACTTCAAAAATCTATGATATTTCAATAATTGAGTTTTACTTTCTTTTAATTATACAAGACTATATGAATCCATATTGAATACCACAATCGATCTGGATTCTATCATTTATTATGTTCAGGATATAACCCTACAGTTACATAGGTTACAAAAAATATATAGTATTGAGATAGCGTAAATATTACGTTAATTAGCTTAATGTGAATTTAAATACATTATAATTAACTACGTAACTTTATTTTAAATTGTTACTTATTTTATTAATGAATTGTTTAATATGAAATTATAATAAAAGGTTTTGTTCATAACAGCCCTGTCGCATTCTATTATATTATGTCCCGTATAAAAAAATAAATAACGTTACACAATCTACGCGAATAAATAATTAATTGAACTTTTATATAATCAAATTTGAATATGAAATAAAAGGAAACATAATTATTTAACGATAATGACTTATTATATAAATAAAATTAAATTCGAGTAACTATACAATTACGGTTTACCTTGTCTACAGAACAACACATTAAGGATTTTTAGACATGGCTGCTCACCAAGTAGTGGATATAAGATTGCATTAGGGCTTTTATTACAAACCTTTTTTTTATATCATAGGAGGCAAACGAACAGGTGGGTCAGCTGATGTTAAATGATCACCACCGTCCATAGACACTTGCAACACCAGTGGAGTCGCAAGTGCACTGCCAGCCTATGTTGGGGGATGTGGGAGGGGGTAAGGGAAGAGGAGATGGGGAAGGTAAGGAGAGGCGGGCCTCCGGAGTTCTAACTGACCGAACGAAACGCAACAATGCAAACACTGTTACTTCACGTAGGTGTTATGTGAGAGGGTGATATTACCCCGAGCGAGCCGTCCCATTCATACTGTCAGTAATAGCTTTAGCGTGGCTCTAGCACCTACTGACTACATTATTGACCTTAACGGCGTTTACAGCTTCATCATTCTAAGGCTATGCATTAGGGCATAGAAAGTAAAATGATTAAGTCTATTATTTTTATACTATGTGCACAGTACAGAGCGCCTGTTCTCGACTGGATCTTTTTTTGGCGTATTCGGATTTTTTTTCTCGAACTGACTACGCTATTGACCTAGCAAGGTCTTACCAGCTTCACCGGACTATCATATTCAGTTGTAAGACCTTTCGTTGTATTATCATGTACATTTTGTATCCCGCGATTTCTGTCCTGTTTAATTTTTCCCGCCCTTACACCCTATGCCCAACGCCATACTACGATCCGTTCGCAAAATTACTTCTTCTTGCTTAATATACTTTAATACCTACACTTTTTGTGGTAATTGCTTCGGTCCTAAACATCTTAGTGTAATGGTGAATAAAATATAACATTCCAATCAAATGGATTATAATTTACAAAAATAATATTTCAAACCTGAATAGTATTTCCAGAGGTAAACGCGTTGAAACAAAGAAATATAATATCTTAAACTCTATAATAAAAGTAAGTAAAAGATTTATTAACGGTTGTATTTCAGTGACTTTATCGAACCCGTAATGTCTGTTTTTGTATTAATCTTGGTTCATTATTTATATCTTTGTCTACTAAGGTTATATGACGTATATTGCTTCGTAAAACAAAATAATGCACACATGTGTTTGTTCTTTTACATACATTTTGTATAACTTCACACGTAAACGTCCTCAGTAAGAACATTGTTGTGTAACAATCTATACAATTTCGTAAAAAAAATTTTTGTTTCTACATGAATACATGTTTTTTTTATAAATTTTAAACTGAACTGTTTAAAAATTATTGCATAGATTCAATATCTAGTTGCTGATTTTTTGTACGATAAATGAAGTATGGGACATATTTATGTTAATATACTGACAGCTCATTCACTTGACCAAAGGTTATAAGTCATAAATTATAAAGCGTACAGTTTATAACATTAATGAGATCAACATCGATAAACCTTGTGTTGTTACAAAAAGGTTAAATACGTATTGAATACTTGCTTTAAAAAGGTTACGTTTTAAATGCACCGCACTCGCTGAATGTTCGCCATCTTGCTCTTTTGTCTCGCTTTGGTTAGGTTACGTTGAGACTTGCGAAAAAAGGATAACGTTCACTGGACTCGGGCGAGCACGGTGCATTTAGTACGAAACCTTTTTAAAGCAAGTATTTAACATGTATTTAACTTTTTTGTAATAACACCGTAACTGTTTCTAAGGGTAGCTATATACTATGAGCAAATTTCTCTAGTATTCGATCATAAAATCGCAACAACGATAAAGTTTTTCACAGACGGGATATAATGTATATAGATTTTACCACGTGATATAGCGTTCAGATATGTCATCTCCATAGATTTTTCCGTTATCTATTTGCATTAGTGATTGTAGATAAGCAACTTGGCTAGGCCCCCTGATTACGTATTTTAATCTCATCTGCTCTTTAGACGAAGTGGCAAAGGCCGGTAGGATGCTAAAGTAAACCTAAATTAACTTCCAAGTGCATTTGTGCAGGGTTTTTATTACTATGTAATAATGTGTAGACCGCTATTACATTCTTTTTAACAATTTTATATATTTTTTGACTATGTGGTAAATTATTGTTTAAGCGATATTTTGCATCACTTCTCTTTATGTGTCAAAAATGTTACAATTGTAATTTCTTTTGGTCTCACTAAAAATCTGTGGAGCCTCAACAACTTCACCAAGCATGATGGCAAGCGTAAAACATACTCCATCGAAATGATATCTAGCAAAAGTGTACCAAAGTGACTATGAACGATGGGTTTGATTCGAAAATTTAATAAGGGAAGAGATACATGCCTAATATTAACACTTGAATAATGCATAAGTGGTCGAATAAACAATACTAATAACAAAATATCTCTCCATATCTATAACAATTTTGATATACTTCTTCTTTACTACTTCTTTGATATGCTATCTGTATAATTATTCTAACACTCATCATTAATGTTTCTAATTCTGATTATCAAGGGCATGATAGTGTTTATGAATTCCTTGTAAATAAGGACAGCAAACAAAAAATTTAAAAATGTGTATGTAAATATTGCATTAACTTCTTATGTGGCTTAAATAACTATAGGAAATCAACAGACATATCTTGAGAGAAGGCTTAACAATAGTATATTTTTAACATACTACGTTTGTATTAGAATAAAAATAAAGACGCAATGAGTGACAGAATCTTATCATTCACGGCACGTTATTTGTTAATATTAATTCCAGCTTTCAACCAGTATTTACTGCTTCTTCAAGATACGACGATAAAAACGTTTATAAAATATATAATTAACAGAGTTATTGTTAGCGAGGTTTGATATTGAACCAGTTGAGTTTGGAAATGCTTAGTCATTTGTCGTAATTTTTCATGAACACGTACTCAACACGAAGATATGCAGAATATTAGACTATTATGGTTATTATTGATATGCTTATAACTTTTATACGACACAAACTATCCAGTCGGACTTCGCGCTGGACTAAAGATAAATAATTAAACCAAATTTACAATTACGTTTACAATACGACCGCGAATGGAATAAAATGGCATCTATCGTCACTCTTTCAATATTTTAGTCGATTACCCCATTATCGTATACATTTTTTTTATATAGGTAGTGATATTTTAAACCATATTAAATTAAATTTTCTTTCTTAGTTCTTAATTGATATGTAAAACCCAAGATGCACAGTTTCGAATAAAAGTAACGCTCAAAACCGTCTCCAAAAACTCACCGATATACTTAAGTAGTAGTTATACTATAAGCTTATGTTTATGCAAATTAAACCTTACGCGAATTATCTAAAGTTGTTTTTACAAAGCGGTGTAGAAAAAGTCCATAGACGTAAGTGACGAGAGACTATTTGAAATGAGCTTAGAATTTGAGAATTGTGCACTCATTTTATGCGGACAAGTTTGAGACGTTGACTGCGCATCTCGGGATTTTATATAACAATGTTTTTTCAAAATCTTTCGTCCAAATTTGTCCTTTTACAAATACACTAAAGAAGAATTATCCAAGTAAATTCGGTCGTTCTGAAGTGCCCGTTTATATACATTAGGCAATGTATTTTTTATTTATATAGGTATAGTTTATTTTTTGACCATGCTATAACCTGATATTAAATTACTATGTTACTCGTAATGGTATCGCAACATTTAGAAATGCTTATAAGCATCTAAGTGAGTCGTCAAAATGGATAAAATTTTCTCTGCACATACATACTCTATGCATGTGTTTTTACTTACTCGTAATACTGGTATTTTTATAAGCTTCTATTACAAGCACCTAATACATGAAAGAGCTCATAAAGGTCCAGTCTCGATTGCTAATTAGTAAAGACTTACTTAGACATAATATTGTAGAGATATATTTAAAGGGTAATTAGCGTATCTTTTCTTAATTACTTGATTTAAAAAAATAACCGACGCGACGTTAAGCAGTAATTATATATTTAGTCTGGCAATGAAGCTTTACAATAATAATGAAAAAAAAAACATAATTAAACACTAAATTAGGGACGGTTTAAACTGATATCTCATTATACCAATTTAGATTCGATACCGATTTTTTAAAATTAATTACTGATTGTTTTTTTTTTCTCGAACTGACTACGCTATTGACCTAGCAAGGTCTTAACAGCTTCACTGGACTACTAAGGCGAGTGCTTAAGGCACTCAGCCGATTTTATATTGGCAACCAGCTCAAGGGTGCACGGCACACTTCGGCTTGGCTGTTGCCTGTTGCATGCAAAATCGCGACATATCTTAGCTAACTTAGCTAAATACTCATATATGTATGAGTTGTTGAAACTTATATGTGTACCAAGCATATACGCCTCAACAACTCCTCCATATATTTATTATCGGAAAATTGAGAGTTTTTTCAGTTCGATAAGGGATTTTTTTTTTCTCGAACTGACTAAGTTTTTGGCCTTAATTTTTTAACCTTTACAGCTTCACCGGACTACTAAGGCGAGCGCTTAAGGCACTCAGTCGATTTTATATTGGCAACCAGCTCAAGGGTGCACGACACACCTCGGCTTGGCTGTTGCCCGTTGCATGCAAAATCGCGACCTATCTTAGTAAACCTAGCTAACTATTCATATATGTATGAGTTGTCGAGACGTATATGTGTACCAAGCATATACGCCTCGACAACCCCTCCATATATTTAAGGGAAAAAAAGTAAACCCTTCCACTTTAATATGTAGCGTGTAGGCGTGCACGTGTGTGGGGGTGATCGTGTAGTTATTGATTGGTTATTTGTTAATTGGTAAGACTAACAAATATCAAGAATTACCACCTATTACAAATAGCCTGGTTAGGTGCGACACGTTACCTGATAAGCCGCTGTACATCTACTTTGCAGGGTGGTAGGGTTATGTTCCTGATGGAGTAATAGTGGCTCACAAATCAGTCACTCTCATTTAGTTTACCGCGTTACGGTACGAGCCAAGTTCAGTAACTAAAGGTTTACAGTGTAAAAGCTACGACTGAGGATGAATTAACTATTTCTAATTTGTCTGGATTGCCTATTTATTATTGGATTGTACCTACTGTGCTTACCATTATGCACAATATAACATACTACTATAAAAGATTAATTGAAATAAAAAATAATAAAATATTATAACTCACATATGATTTAAAACCAATGACAAATTCTAATGGAATTTTCACTCGTTCAGTATTTGTATTGAGGTTACACAATGCACGATGCTTGACGGTCGAATGTCCATACTCGCACGCACAAAGACACACACATGTTCGTATGTAGTATGAAAAGGTAGAGAGAGAAAGGAAGTGAGACGGAAGAACATAACGCTTTTCCCTTACATGACGGTTTCTATCATTCAATTCCTACCTCAAGCCGCCTTGAGGACCCTTTTTTAAAAAACATGAAAACTATTACAAAACTAACAGTTCGAAAGTCGGTTCGTATCAAAGATTATTTCTATATTAAAAGGCACTTAATATGTCTGTTTTTTTTAATCGCCTCCCCAGTGAGTCGTTACTTCCTAATAAAACCAAGCCAACTAATTACCATTTTAAACATTGGAACTTGAGGTTGTATATTAATATGAATTCTAAACCAAACGATCATATATATGCACAGGTGTGTAGTTGCCTAACGTGGGTTATAATTACACAATCGTAAAGCAGCACGTGTAAACGAAAGTGAAGGGTTAATGGCCAATTTCACCTACAAATAGCCATCTATCTTAGCAAACAATAATGTGAGTGAGAATATTCATTCCCTTCTACTAGTATATGAAAGGCAAAAATTGTAATACTGGCGTAACTTATTTCTTTTGGATTGTAGACATGAGCCAGTTTGACTTTATACAATGATCGTATTACAGTAAAGTTACATCAGTTGGATTCATATCAGCTACGACAAATTTGATAATGGACTTGAGAAGGAAGATAATCAATGCCGGAATCTATTCCAATTGAGATTATCATCTTTAATCATTGCTCTATACTTTGAAGTCATTTGTTTTATCATATAACTCCTTGAATGTTTAAATCTCGTTTTCGCACACGATTTTAGTACGTTTTATAGGCATATATGATATAAACATAGCATTTCTAAAATTAGAAGTAACATTTAAAAAAGTTCGCCTGACGATCTTTAAGAGATTTTGTGTAAATTTATTCCTAAATACGTTAATATATTTTTCTTAAAGTACAATTTTTTACGGGAATGCTTTGAATTTCGGATCCGCGCGCTTTTTGTTTGATGTAAAGGGGCGATAAACACTGTGTCGGTAGAATGTGGATAACACCAGTACTCGTCTAATCACAGAGGTTAAGCAACGTCGGGTGCAGTCAGTACTTGGATGGATGACCACCTAAGAACAATGCTTGTCGTTTGTTTTTTGTTGCATTCGATTAATTTAAATTGTTTCGCTGTACTTAATAAAAAAGTTGCAATCCTATGTGTGTTTACAACACACCCATTTTTTGTATTAGTATAAACAAGAATGTATAAAGATAACTTAAAAATTTGGTAGCTGTACTCGAGACCGTGTCACCATCTTATATCATATCGTCTTCATCAAGTGAAATAGAGATCACCGCCATAACCTATAACGTGTAGAAAAGCATACATCACTCTAGAAGATTAATTTTCAGTGTCTTCATTGAGAGATTATCAAATATCAATTAAGACTCTTGAGAATCTTAGAGTAAAAAATAGTTGTTAATAAAAAAAACAGCTTAATTGTACGTTATTAATCAATGATTCTGAGAAACTCCAAAAGAAAAAAAATCCATTTTGATTACCTTAGTTCTTACTCTGACCTTATGCAACTTATTAATGTATAAATAATCATTCTAATGTTTTGTCCCAGGTACTAAACAAAAATGGTCGTGCGAGTGGCGACGGATGAGCGACCTTTCGAGTCGCCATCTTCTGATGAGAGCGGATTGGGCAGAAGCGACTCCCCAAGCGAAGATACCGAACCCGAAGCAGCCTTAGTAAGTAGCCAAGTCTTACTTAAGTTATTTAAAATCCTATACTTAACAAACCGCCTAACCTGGCCTGATAAAGGAATCAAAAAGGCAAAGGAGTTTTTGGTAATTTTACACACATAAAAACTTTTTATTAATTTATTTCAACGTAAAAAAAAGATATTTATAAAAAATACTTATACAAACTTCAAAATGACATATGAGAGTGAAAGCAGTAACCATGACTAATAGAATTAATTTCCATTGAGTAAATGGGGTCCACCGAAATGTCCCCCTTTCTTTTAACCTCCTATGGTTATGTCATACAAAACATATATTAACATAGTTATAGTATTTATCATCGGTCTGCACATATGTACAGTTTTATTCAACTTTGAAAAAGTAGATTGGACAAGTGGTAAGAGGAGATCCGTGCAAGTGCAATCAGACAAGATAGATACAAAATCAGAATGTATTGAAACGTGTAGTTGTGATAATATAAAGGCTTAGTTTACACTACATGAAGATTACAGTTTAACAGATTACTTTAACAATGAACCAGACTGCATAGAACTATTAAATGTATCATTTATATAAACTACTGGGGCTTATCAGAGCAAATTGATAATTTCAATAATGACAGCCATAGAAAAGAAATTGAGAAGAAGAAGAATCTTACGAAGTATTGCAGAGAAAGTAATAAATGCCTGTTTGCTTGCAACTATTTCATTGGCATCCATAGAAATAATGATGACGATAATTATATTGTTATTCTAACTTATACAGAATGGCTTTGAATAGAATTTGGCAAAGGAGGAATTTAATTCTGCAACGAGCAGCCGAATTTTTTGTTGATGCTTTAGCATGGGCTGCTCTTATATTTGGAATTTATGTTTTTACAACTTTATGAGCATAATAAAATTCACACTACCGAGATTAATGAATACTTAACATTTTTTTTTTTAAATTATTAGTACACAATTTGATATCTTATTATAGAAAGATTATTAATAAAATTTAACAAGTGTTAAGTATTGTTTTATTAAAACAATGAATGTTACCCGAATAAGGTATTAATTGGACAGAAATACAATTTAGTATATTAGTATGTAAACCTAATCATGCGAAGGGTTTCGTGTTCTACGTAGGAGGTTCATGACAGACATGGTTAAACATATCAATTATTGTAGGTATTTACGTAATGTCACTCCGAAAAGTTCATGATAACATAATGGATTAGGCACATAGAACTACCAGTACCATAACATGCGGGTCTTAATACATAAAGGCTATTATTATTCTGGGGCAAACCAAAATACGTGAACGATGGAACTGACGCCTCTCTGTGCATTCTCCAAAAATGAATATAACTGTATATATCTACACTAATATTTTAAAGAGGTAAAGTTTGTGAGTTTGTGAAGTTGTAGGGGGTAATCTCAGGAACGACTGGTTCAGCGTTATTTAGCCGATTAATCGAGAAAGGCTATATATTATCACCCTAAGACTAAGGAGTAGAGCATCAATGAAGTGACGACGAATCACGATATCGGCTGATATGAGTTTCTTGCCTGTTCTTCTCGATGACTTGGTTGTTTTCTGAACCTCTCAGGACCTAAATTGAATAAATAATTTTTGATTTGATTTGACTACACTTAAATGATTAGTTTTACTAACACATATCGATTATAAAATAATTTATTGCACAGTTATTTATTAAATACTCAATAATAAATACAAACTATTATTTTCGTGTACGTATAAAAAACATTTGCTATATTTAAATTATATCCATTCTAAAAGAAATTTTCTTTGTTGAAAAACAAACTTATCATCATCAAATCAATTATGTCGTTACGTTTCAAAATGAGGTAAATCAAATGTCAACAGTTCCTAATATTTTAAGTCATTTTTCAAGATCTTCATATTTTGTACATGTAAAATATGAAGACTATAAAAAAATCCTTATAGATGGCAAAATTTGAACTTCGTTTTCATAATAACAACATCTAAAAAAAAATTAAACATGTTATGAACGATAAAAATAATTAAAATCGGATTTAGCTCATTGTGAAATGTATCGACACAATCTATCACGTCAAATAACTGTCATAACATATAATGTCATAATACATGAAAATAATGTTTGCTCAATATATTTTTATAGTAACTTTTATTTAATGATTCATTCAACGGAATACAAAAACCAAGGAGATGAAAAAGTATCAATACTAGTGAGTAAAAATAGCACACGCATTGCTATTAGTAGAAGGATTTGTAGTCCGGTGAAGCTGTTAAGACCTTGCTAGGTCAAGAGCGTAGTCAGTCCGAAAACAAAACTATAAGTAGATTGAGAGATTAAGGATTGTTTTGTATACTATAATTATTGTTCCACATTTTATAATCTAACTGAAATTATAGCTTCAAACTTACATAACAGTAAGTGCTGTTTGTCTTGAAGTTTATTTAGTTACGAATGACTTATCGCCCCAAAAAGTATACATCGAGCTACAATCCAATCCTGGAATTTTAAATTCCTTGGTTAGTGTATCGAGCAGTTGATTGTGTTATACGATTAGTTCGCTGATAGGGCACTATACAATACATCATAGTGATTATAGATTATAATTAACATGGCATATGCCCTTCCTAGTGGATGCAGGGAGTAAACGTTATATTTGCTATAAATTTACTTAATTATTTATCTGTAGGTGGTTCCGCCCGATGGTGGTTGGGGCTGGGTTGTTGTTGCCGCTTCGTTCATGTGTAATGTACTCGTGGACGGTATCATCTTTTCTGGAGGAATGCTCTCGCCGTCAATAAAAGAGGAATTTAAGGTGAGATCATATTTTACTTACATAAAAGATTCATTAACGTATACTTAACCACTACAATTGTCAATAAATAATTATTATTTATAGGGTTTATTATTGTTTTTGTAGGAACCGGGAATATTATACGAACTTTGTATTCATTTGGTTGAGCTTGTATAAATGACTTAGGAAATTTATTTATTTTTAGCAACTGAAGTCTTCAAATCTTTAAGAATTCACTTGGTGTGCCTAATTACCAATTATTTACCTATTTCGTTAACTCATTTTATAAACTGACGGGAATATAATGAAATAAAATAAGCATTAATTTCAATTTGTTATAGTCTTTTACACTGTAAATGCTAGTTTGAACATAGATTAAATTATAATTTTAAATAAACAAGTTTGCTTCTTCTGTTTTATTATACACTTAATCGTGTATTGTAACCAGTTTTATGAATAAAGAAAGAAATGTAGACTTACAACTGATAATAGTAACTTAACAAAGTAATCTAGCAAATTTAAAACGGGTAGATACATCAATTAATGTTTTAACATGTTGTGTAGAAGAAGGACTCCATTATGAGATACTTAACAAATTTTTTTTCCAAATTAATTTGTGACATGCTATAATATTTCAATTGGAATTTTACTGCCGTAATGTTTTAGGCGTTTAGAATCTATTCTCAGAAATGAATTTATAAATTTCATAAATTAATTATTCTAAATTTTATAAATATATTTCTTTACAATCCACCGTACTTTAAGCTGGTTGGAAAGAGTAAGCGTGTATTGAAATAAATATACTGGAATCAGCCAGACGAGCGTCTCGCGTCTTGGCTTGTGAGCTATTTTTAGACGAGCATATGAACCACACCCTCGGTATGCGATGTTTCAGACTTGCGTCAGAGCCGTGCCTCCGTTTTAAAACTATAAAACTCTGTTCATATGTATTACGACTATTTTTGTTGTCTACCTTATGTAAGAGCGTTTTCAAAACTGTTTTTCAGTCATCAAACATTTATAGGATAGTTTTATTGTTCAATTTTTTTTATAATTGTTTCGCTTATCGACACCTTCTCTATTACCATAACTTTCTATGGAATGTAGGATTTTTTTAAGATATCGGAGGGTTTTAATAAACAATGGTTAGGAAATTCAAAAGAGAAATTTGTTCCTGATAATTTTGTATTGTTTATCAGAACAAAGTTTATATGTAAATTATCGAGTATTAATTACTAACCATTGTTTTTATCCAAATTTTTGAATGAAAGTCAAGGTGCTTCGAGGAGTTATAAACTTGTAGAAAACATAAAATAGTTCCACCTATGTTTTATATCTAAGCATCTATTTATATGGAATTAATAATTGAAATAGTATTTTTAACTTGGAATTGAGATGTAAGTAATTTGTATCGTTCATCATTCGATTGATTGATCATTTCTTTAGATAATTTTAAGTATATATTATAACAACTGGGTGACTACTCTTAATTTACTGGCTCTATTGAATTAATATAATTTTAAATTGATGATTTAATATTTTTTTTTCAACTCGATAAATCGTACGTTTGTGCTTTGATGTGTATTAAAATTCATGGCGCCCGAGAAACGACCAATTTTCTATCAAGCCGAACACCAGCTCTCACGACTTTGACAGATCTAGTTCACATTTGACTTAATTTAGTTTCTAATAGATACGTGGTGTAGATTTTTAATTCAATACAACATGATTGAGGTCCACATTCCTTTTCATGTATTGAATAAGGTTCTCTACACTTGTAGATATCTTAAGTTAATGTCGTAAGTAAGTTTTCTTAAATGATCTAAAAATATAATTCAAATTTTTAACCGACTTCAAAAAAGGAGGAGGTTCTCAATTCGACTGTATTTTTTTTTGTTTTTTTTTTTTATGTATACCTCATAACTTTGGACTAGGTGAACCGATTTTGATGATTCTTTTTTATTTCAAAGCTGGTACTTATCGTGTGGTCCCCGATATCTAGGTAGCACAGATATTCATATGTTTTATTTAATTTGGTTAATTTAATAAACTATTTATTTTCCGTATTTTAGTACCTTATGGGTTTTTGATTGATATTGAAGTCGATTAATTATTTTTTTATTTACTTTTTACATTAAGTGGTATACTAAACCCCAAGATATTGTTTTTGTTGGAACCCGCTAACATCAGCAACGACTAGGCAGATAAAAATTATTATTCCATTATTCAGCTTGTGTTATCAGAGATGTTGTAGGTTATCTAAAACCGCGACATGACCCTTAGTAACAGAGCAATTGTCATACCAAATATAACCCTAAAATTATGCTAAGCGATAACAAAATAGTAGAGCGGGCGAACCCTGTAGTGTAGAATGGGGGGTATCGGGAGCCGAGGGCGAATTGGAGACTTTGAGAATTGGAATTGGAGACGGAAAACGACAATTACCGAGGAAAACTGAACTGTGAATGCCTATGTCCGTGAGGTAACAAACCGCGCGTTTTAATCGTGTTTTTTACGTTTTTTTTAACTACTTTTTTGGGTAAGCGTGCACGTGTGTTGGGGTGATAGTGTAGTGTTGTAGCAGTGATGTAAAATTTTGTGTCACTGTATCGTGCAACCAACGCACTCAAGGGCTCCCCGCCGAGTGATCGGACCTAGGCTTGAGCCGCTGCCGAGTGAGGCCTAATTTGGTATGCGGGAGATTAATATTGTATTCTTCTCTATTTGCGATATTAACAAAGTGAGTTAAAGGAACTATTTCAATAGACAAATAGGAAGCGCCGTATCACTTTTATTACAAAGTAGTTTCTTGAACTAAAAACTTTTTTAGGCGTGTTTACCTGTATTTTTGGCAGGAGATAAATTTATAATTTCGCGTCATGACATGCTAGTAAGCATGATCGATCGTGATGCCTGGAGTTTTTTAAATACACGACAAGAGCTTTAGATTGTATAAAATGAATAGATTTATTTTATCGCAGCTTATCGTGAACCAATGTTCGACGCTAACAAGTATTGAAGGATTTCAGGAAATTGGGTCACTGAGTAAACGCATACTTATTAACGAGTATGTGTTAAATTATTTTTACTGTTTTATACCCATTCGTCAAACTAACGGGCTATGTGAGACATTTTACGTGACAAAACCTAACCATGTCAATACAAACTACGTTAATAAAAGGTATAAGTTATATGTTAACTGGCTTATGTCGTCTACCTTGTTCTCATAAATATCTAGATATTACTTTCCGGTTGAGTATATTAATGATTTTTTTATTGATATGGCCTAATTATATATTCTAATTATTATTACCTAACTAGCGGGACTGGTGGACGTATCCCGCACTGAAAATAAAAAAAAAACTGATTAATTATATACCTAAACCTTCTCCAGGAGTCACTTTATTAACTCGTGAATTAAAATCTGTTGAGTAGCTTTTGAGTCTATATAGCGAACAGACAGATAACAGACACCTTTATAGGTGGTAGAGCCAAGCCGAAGCTATTACTGGTTTCAACATGAATGGGTCGACTCGCCCGGGGTAGTACCACGCGACCCACAGAAAATCGAAGTGAAGTAATAGTGCTTGTATTGTTGCGTTTCGTTCGGTCAGTGAGAGCGCCGGAAAACCATCTCCCCTTCCTCCCTCTCCTCTCTCCTACACCCCTCCCCTACTCCTTTTCCCCTATTTCCTTCTCCCCCAACACAAGCTGGCAACGCACTTGCGACTCCCCTGGTGTTGCAAGTGTCAATAGACGATGGTGATCACTTAACATCAGGTAACCCGCCAGTTCCTTTGCCTGCTATGATATAAAAAAAACGTGGCAGAGGACTTTGTCTTATAATATATAGTTATAATAGAACAAAAGAAGGAATGTTTTTTTTAATACCCGTGGGAACTACAATGTTATGGCTTATATTACTTACGTGGAATATGTTTATAAAAATATTTACTACAATATTGAAGACAGCATCGTCTTACGAAAATTCTTAGTTGCAAAATTCTAGTAATCAACACGCAGACACTGTGACGCAGGTATCAACTATGGTAGGTATGACCTAGTTTTCAACTCGAATTACCTAGTCATTTGTTTTTCAGATCGCATAATGTAAACAATTCGTTGACGCATTTGGTGAAACTACCGTCGCTTTTAAAAGTCATCAAATTCGTTTCCAAATTTTACCTAAATTAGATATCAAATAAAATTAGTATTTTAGAAGACTTTCATAAAGAATTCACCCAATAAAACGATTACATATAGAGTAATTATTAAAAAAAAAGTACAAATGCAAAAAAAGACAATATCAAATTATACTAAATTTATTCCCTCTTTTTTTTTATTTGCAGACACAATACTTAAATTAACCTGAAGTTACCACCTTAGTTAAAAAGAATTTAAAATTACCCTATATGTAAAAATCCATCAAGCTTCTTAGGCTGTGATGGTGTCATAGAAATTAATATTGAATATACTGTAATAAACCTTCTTGGGATATCCGGACAAAAAGTCGTAGTATAGTAATTCGTTCATAGTTTATTTTGTTATATGAAATTACATATATTAAAGTCTAAATTTATGTAAATACAAGACAAGTACATTTTAACGTATCAGTTTAGAATGGCTGCACTTATTAAACTATTACACTTTTGTTGTGTCTGTATGTGTTTGTATACAAAAATGTTCCAAGAAATTGTACGAAAAAGTGACAAATTTGAGTTAAAAAAATTCATATAAATAAAAAAAAATGTTTCAGTAGTACAGAAAACGGTAGCGAGATATAAAAAAAAAACATAGGTTAACGTTCAGACACCATCTTATTTAATTACATGATCGTAGTATAAAGATCAAATTCAGTCTCATTATCTTCATGTCGGATCCGAGATGGACAGTTTGTGTTAAATAATTATGAAGAATTTCCATTTAATCAGCCAAGAGAAACCTGACACCAGTCGATTACAGTGCCTATGATATTTTCACATTTACAGCAAGCGAGAAATCTTCACGTAATCAAGAATACAAATACATAGTTGAAGGTTTCGTTGAATATTCACTAGATAAATTACATCACAATGGTATACAGTGCGTGTACGTTGGCGCCACATGACTTGAATATTTGATACGAAGCCAATTGATAAACTCTTTTTAATACGTTTCAGCCACATTTTTATTAGTTAATTACAGTTTAATTTTAAACATTCTGGTATTATTTTAAACAATGTTCAATCCTCTAATAACGTGATTCCTAAAGACATATTCTTAGTTTTGGATTTTTTTAACTTGAAAAAAGTTGATTTAGTTTAAAAAATATCACACGAAAACAGTAATAACTCGTAAATTTAAAAAGGTATTCTGTTCTGTCCAACGGATATATACTTATTAAAAACAAGTCACAGAAAATGACAATAGATTGTTGCTAAAAAAAAAACTAGTTTTTTGAGTTGTAACTCTTAAAGTATTATATATCAGTAAATATTAACATAATGTTAAGGCCAAGGTTTCGATACGTAAGAGATTCCACTGAATCATTCATTGTAGATTTTCGAGGTTAGTATTTAAAAGCTATTTGTTTATACGATATTGTTATCCTTAATTTATTAATACATATTTTTTCTTTCAGTAAATTATTACTGAAATCGTACCAATAGGTAATATTACTTATGTTTCATGTATAGTGCGTTTCTCAAGTACATAAGTAACTAGACTTTTAATTTATTAAGTTTTGCAGACTTACCTCCTTAAAGTTTTTAAACTTTTGAAGAAATTGGTAACTCTTTAAAAGCATTTTTGGTACGATTCTATATTTAGTAACTATAAGCTAACGTTAACACGTAGCGGAGGTTCTCAGGAGGAAAAAAATACCCGGTCTTGAATCATTTTTCTTTTGAGCTCCGCTCCTATTGGTCTTAGCGTGATGATATATAGCCTATAACCTTCTATGAAATGAATCGATAAATGGACTATATATCAACGAAAGGTTTTTTTTAAATCGGACCAGTAGTTCCTGAGACTACCCCCTACAACCTCACAAACTCACAAACTTTACCTCTTTATAATATTAGTATAGAAGTATACATGAATGAAGGTCCGTTCAAATAACAAAAAATAAGTCGGATAGGTTAGCATAATTTGCTTCCGTGGGTAACAACCTATATTTTGGGAATTAATATTTATGCAATTTGTAGTAGACGACTAATGAACATTACGTACAAATATATATGATATTTTACATAACGCTTTGATTATACAATATTGTTTCCAATATAAGTGTTAGTAACTATCTCTGAATTTAATTTTAATCACTGTCCCTTTTCTGAAGAGTATGTTTTAATTTCTGTAAATGCAATGTTTGAAAGTTCCCGAACCGGAATTCTTAACCTACGTTTTATTATCTGTAACCTTTGACGTCATAGAAGCCCGCTCGACGCACTCTAAAAGTAATTAATGGCATAATTTACAACTTCGATGTCCAATCAGTACAGTCAGTGGAATTTGCCGTGACCATTCGCCGATAAGGTTGTCCAAAGATACCTACAAGAATTACTGGTTTTCTTTATAAGAAGGATATTCTGCGATCTTTTAGTTTTAAGAAATATTATTTTATCAAGTGTTGGCAATTAAAAAAATTATGGAAATGTGCTCAGTTCTGTTTCGATACATCTAATTCAGAAGTACTATTTAATAATCTGTCACTAAGAGACTAAATTACCTTTACGATTGCTATTACAATCTTGAATTTAAAAACCCGCTTCAGTAGTAGTAATAATATTCGTCCAATAGGAAGGAAATAAACCATACTGCCAATTCTCGAAGTTGTCAATATATGCAGTTTTTGTGTATTATTTAGTGAGTTTTCTTCTATGCCCAAGTTAGTATAAAAACATAAGCGCCAAATCTTATGTATCATATTTCAGACATTTTTTATCTTCTTAATATTCAAGTACACATTAAAAAAAAATGTTCTGATATCTCCAAGTGTTGAGTTTATAAAGTCAAAGTTAGATTTAAAATTATCAGGACAAGAAGTAAAGTGTCGTGCGGTTATTTCAGTGTTATAACAAGATGGTGGCTCTCTTTAGAGGGAATTTTTGTGGCATCTCAGATTTCATGCTCCGTGGTATTATTTTTCATTCACTTCACTTATGCACAATAGACGAACTATATTACATAAAACACCACCGATTTTACACAATATAGAGTCAAGTAACACAAGATTATGAATAAAAGATAAAATCGACTACATGCCCAACTAAAATCCCTTCAAAAACTCTCCACACCCGTTTCAGTTATGACAACAGTATATTCACGGATAAGACAGTATCAATCGCTCTAATTGTATAGATTTAAAATGTATTTAAGATAAAATTGTTTTGATAACAGAATACATGGCGTAAAATTATGCTTAACAAGAGGTCGATTTATCAAAATGACCGGCGCATGAACGAGATAAAGCCGGTCGGTACATGACGCTAAGCCTTGCGACCGAGCTTAATTGCATAGTAAGTTACACTGGAACTTTCCACTGTGTTAAGTACAGTAACCCTGGTTATTTCAAAGTAAATAATATTCTTACTATATAAACGTGCGAGGGCAACGCACGATCTCAGACACGAGATGCGATTTAAACTGATCCGGTTGGATTCTTGATGCATTTCGGTTTGTAAAATAACAAGAATGCATTGCAATGATTAACGGGTGATAATGAAATGGAGGTTCAATTTTAATCGAACGGTTGTTTACCCTTTCGTAGTCTTGTGATTGTATCGGGTCACAGGGTCACGCGATTGTCTCTCGACCTTAAGCGGGTGATTCAATAGTTACTGAAGTACGAACGAATACAAATACGAGCGTTCTACATAATTGTTTACTGAAACTAAATACTCTTTAATGTACTAAGAGTTACATGGATTTCATTTTAAATGTCTATCCGATATTAAATAGAACAAGGGGAACCAACGATATATTAATGTGATTCGATATATGATTTACAAAAATAATCTAAATAAAAGCTATTGCGTATATATCATAGCGGTATGCAAAGTATGTGAAAAAAAAAACAATAAACGAGAATGGATTTCACATTGTATCGACCTTTCTTCGCAGACATAATAAATATTATAAAACTAAACATAATTCTGTAGGACATTGTATAGTCTACGTAACGTCGTATATTATACTACAAATTACCATGAGATCGTTTTTAACACGTTTTAAAATACTTCGGACGTCATTATTACGTAACTCTACAAGTTTTATAGATTCGCTACTTGTGGATAAATTTTGTATTTAATGTTGTTTTACAATGAAAAAGTTTTTTTGATGTTTATATATATCCAATTATTTCTTTTAAATATTCATCACAATGCCTTCTAGTACACAAATTAACGGATCATTTCAAATATTGCAAGAGATTAAATTAGTAGACATTCTTTATTTATTTAAAACTCTTAAATTCTTCCATATTATACTCAATATGATTGAAACATGGGGAAAACTTCGATGATTTAAATAGTGTCCTATAAATTAGTTCATTAGTTTTTGATATTTCTAATTAAACCGCAATCAGTTATTTGTTCATTAATTTCAGTTTTGAACTAAATAATAGTTACATTTTATTTAAATGAACAAAACAAAATTATCAATACTTACACAAACAAATTAACTTGCCTAACATTTTATATGTATTAGAAAAACAAATATATTCTCCTAGTTTATTTGGAACTGTTTTTGGTTTGAATTTTGCCGTAGTGATTTTAGATTTTTTACGATTTTACACTCTTAATGACACGAGTATCTAAGTATAAGTAGTCTAAATATATGATAGATAAACTTTAAAATATATTTATTAGTATTATAGCGAAATATTGTTTCATGGAATCAGTAAGGTTTATGCTTTGATATACTGATAGGTTATTTAACCTGTTCACTGGCGCTACGAAGTTCGACAAATGTCATTCAATATATTATAGTAACAGTAGAAAATAAGAAAATTATACTATAAAATTAGTATCATTTTAATTTAGTTGTAGAAAATCTACACATTATGAAATCAATTTTCTTGTACTATCTCCGAAAAAATACAAATTAAATAATAGTTCCAATATGAATCTCAAAGATCAGTTTTTTATCAGATTTCCAGATCAAATTTGTTTATTATGTATAGAGACTGTACCACAATAGATACCACAAGAATAGTCAAAATTTCTAGAAGTTCTATTCAAGCCCAAAAGGATTCGACATTGATCGTTTAAGTTACCTATGATTTTTTCGCAGCTTCTTGTTTGAATCCACCAAAAGAGTCTGGGCGATTGCATTCTTATCATGTGAGCCAGACCAATTAAACTGTATATAATATAGAAATACATTCCTGTTATTATTTAATTTATAACTGATTAGAAAACGTAAGGTTAATAACATTGCAAGTAATTGCGTTTGCAAATGAGGTTAAAGTCAGATAGCATAACCTAAATGTATGTTAAAAACAATATATAGGGAAATAAGTTGACGTTATTATTCGATAAAAACATTATCGGTGTTATTACAAAAAAGTTAAATACGTATT
>JACEII010000020.1:1932030-1955920 GCA_014332785.1 Antheraea mylitta
AGAAAAGACAGTCTAGTGCGGACCACCGGTGGTATGCGCCGGCATGAACGTGTTAATGCGGTTTTGACCAGTAGATAAATTGATTCAAGAGGAAGGTTTAGCTGTATGATTTGTCAAGGCTTTTTTAATATTAGGGCGAGATAACGTTATCAATAATAATCTACATATATTTATATATAATTATACACACATATATAAATAAAATTGAGAATCTGTTATTTGTTCTGTTTAATCGTCAAAACAGTTAAAAAGATTTTGAAGATAGACTACAGATATTTACGCTTGTCTATAGTGATTAAGCAAGAATCTAAAAATTGATAGAAGATAATTTAAAATCATTAAAGTAATACCTAAATTACAATTTAAAGGATAAATGAGATCCCACAATTAATCCAAATAAAACACATACTTCTCAGGAAATACTGAACTATTTGTATGAGAATTAAGTCGCAGGCAACAGCTGATACAAGAATATATGAATAAACGTTAATAATCTTTATTAAAATGCTTTGATGTCGAAAGTAATATCTTTTTATTAATACTAGAAGCACTATAGAAAACGGAAGAAGTAAGGTTTAGCATGTAGTTGAAATCGTAGCCAAGTGTTTAGGTATCTGTCTATCTATCTAATACTAGGTAAACGAGCAATCCTTGTATATTTTTATATTTGTGTATATTCAGGACCTCGGCAACGGCGTCATCTATTTCCGTGAAACTTAGTATGTAGGTAGTTTTCGGGACGATGAATCGATCTAGCTAGATTTTATTTATACAAAAGTTTTCTTAACTGGGCTTTCAGGCAATGAAAAAATATAGAATATAAAGGTAAATTTCGCCATCGTTGTCAAAACAAAAATAGCTCAGATGGAAATTGGTTGCTTCGAAAATGCGTGTAACCCCAGTTCGAATCCGAGTGACGGCAAGAGATACATATTTTGCTAAAATTTTTTGTTTGAAAAAAAAAAACATAATTTTAACAGTTTATTTTCACTTAAAAATGTTCTTTAAAGAACCGAGCTAAGCTCGGTCGCCCAGGTACTATGTATAACCTAATGATAACAAGATTCTTCTATTTCTACAGTGACCTGACTACGTGCCTGGTGCTAGGTTAGGTAGCGCGTTCAAATGTCGCATTAACTGGTTTGCGGTACTCGTGTTTTACTGTGTAGTTAACGAATAACAAGTTGCTTTCTGTTTGCCAGCCAGACAGTTATGTCCTCCGATTACAGTCTGATCTTTTTTTTTCAATTTATTATCTAAATTGCTTGTAAAGTTTTTAGTTTTATGAGCACAAGTTATTTTATGGATTGGGTTTCTCACTTATAATTGAACACATTAGGCTGTAAGAGGCGATCTGTAGGGCTATAAGCCTTTTTCCGAAGGAAGGCATGAGCTTATGGCCATGCCCATTATTATTATTTGCCCATAATTTTATGCTCATTAATTTACCAATCACAACGCCAGTCCGCGACATATTGGAGATCTCGAACTGCGAGAACTCGACAATTCTGCAATTCTCCACATATGATGGTACATGCAAGAACATTGTTCAGATTCGGGTATCCTTTTTTTTCACAATGAAAACGCTGTTGTACTGGAATGGTCTTCACAGCTTCACCGCACCACGTTTCGGGTATCCTCACGATGTTATTCTTCGCCGTTAGCCGATACTGTTATCAATTTTACTTTATATACGCTTTAGAAATGACTTACGAGAACTTGCACCAAGTACAGTACCAGCATTTGGTATGGCATGTCGGGTAAAAGAGTGAGACATCCGCCTATAATCGGCTTGTCTCTGTTTTGTATAGCGTTCTCTCTATCACAAAACGCAAATACGAAGATACGAATAGACGAAGACAACCGTATACGTAACTGAACTTTGTTGGCTATCTCAAAGTGCCAAATCAAATTTAGGTACTGTACTAACAAGGATATTGGGGACGACACTACTCTGAGAATTAAATTATAGAATTGAGAGAAGAATCTAATAGATTGTTAAAATCAAAAATTCCTTAATAAGTGAATGAAACCGAGACATCAGAAACCTAACCACAAAAAGAAGTAAAAGAATAAGGTCGTGCGATTGTGTGAACTCTGAAGTGGCCTTATTGTTGTAATTTCTATTGTTTACGTGTTAATTAACTCAGGATTGACTGTTTTTTATTTCTTATATCTTATCTTATATATAAATAAAATGATAGAGGTCTATCGTTGTGCGCACATCACTCATAAACTAATGGATAGATTCCATAGATTTTTTGTTTTCCTTCTTTGAGACTTTGTCCTTATCTAAAAAAGCACAATAGCTTAGTATTAATTTATCAAAGAAACTGCTATTTTCATAAGCCCTACCTGCGAAGTGTGAAGTGAGGCAAGCGGTGTGGTGCGCATACGTACGAGAGAGGAAGTGAACAGATAATATTATTTACGAATAAATTTTGTAATAATAGCTTCCACTTTTTTATGTTTTTTACTAGGTTCATTATAAATCACAATCAGATAATAAGCAACGTAGATGAAGTCGCGGGCATTTAATGCAAGCATACAAAATCGAGAGCGGTTGATAGTATAGTATATTTTGTCGGGCCAAACTCACCCTCGCAAATTGGATTCCAATATAAAAAAGTTTTATGGTAATCAAGCAGTTACAATTTATAAGCCCGAAATATGAAACTCACAAGAATGCCGATTATATAAAAATCAGTAATATATACACATCAAGTTTGCGATCTCTTGAAACTTGGGGTTAATCAATTATTACGAGGCTTCATTATACTTGAAATAGTGTTTAGTATTTAATGCATCGCTTCTGATACCGCACTGAGTGTTATGCGTTCCAACCCCACAGAGGACGATTGTTTGTGTGATTCACAAATGATTTTGCTGAGACTGAGGAACGTACGTTCTTTAATTATGTTTGTAAACACTTTAAAACAAATTACATACGTCCTACACGATTATGGAATCCTAACTAATGTTGTAAATGCGAATTAAGATTTGCTTGTCAAGTTTTTACGCCTTAGTTAAGTACTCAACAGAACATCACAAAATCTTGCCTACACGTTAGGGATATAAAAAAGGACATGGGTACCTGTCATTCAGAATAAAAGTATCATTTCAGAGAGATAAGTCTGATCTACTTTAACACGAGTAAAGCCGCGGGCAAGAGTCAGTAACATATAATTTAATTATTAAAACAGTGACTAGTTTTGTTATAATTTGTTTTTACGTCATGTGCTTCATTCATAGAATTCAATAAAACTACAAATTTTGTTTTATCACTATCGGGCCTAGTCGTCGAATATTTTATATAATATTAATAGCATCTGCCCGCGACTTCATCCGTGTGTAATACTTATTTTGGGCTAACGCCAACATGAAGCGGAAGCCCTCAAGAACAAAAAAGAACCCCAATTTTCACACATTATCCACTGGTGCTCCGCTTCTACTGGTGCCTTAGCGTAATGATATATAAACTATAACCTTTCTCGATAAATGAGCTATATAACACTGAAAGAATTTTTCAAATCGGACCAGTAGTTCCTGGGATTACCCCCTACAACGTCACAGACTCGCAAACTCACAACGTCACAAACTCACAAAGTCTCATTATAATATTAGTATAGAAGTATAGACTAGTATAGATAAGCGTTCGTTGTAATGAGTGGTTACATTGTTTAATAAACAAAATGGGTTTTGTATACAGCTAGTTATTCGCGAAATGTTGCATGTATTGTTTTAGCGTCCATTGATTATATTTATCTAAATTGATATATTTTTCTGAAAGATGGATTCGCCATGGAACCATAACGAGGCGATATTTTTTTTTTTGTAAATGGCTACTAACTGCTATCTTCACGTTCAAAATCTGACGCCTAACCCAGTCTCTTCTATACTCAGCCAGTTATCATATTAGGCTGTATTGTCGATTAACTTCGTAACCTACTTATATTCTATTATAACCTTCACACTGATCAGTAGTCTTTAATATTTCATTTATCTCTCATCTTATGATTTACGATAAATAAACAAGAATTTAAATCTGCCTGCCATGCGAGCATCGTACCGTTAGCTTTGACAGTTTTCTCGAACTCGTGTCCATTTGTCAGTTGTACATCCATCTATCTAATTAGGAACATGTTAAAATTTATAATGCCTCGATTAATTACAATTTAATTATGCGTTATGAATAATCTCTCTATGTATCAAAACTTTCTTCTTCGGGTTATAATATTTTCCCAGTTTCCATTGAGAGTGTATTGTAGATTCTACACATACTGTTTTTTTATACAATCGGTCGAACGGGACATAAGTTAATAACGTCAACTAGTGATATGTTCTAGAAGAATAAAAGGAACTGTCCTTTTAAATAAACGAAAATATGATGGATCTACAGTGCGGTGACTTACTAGAATTTTCTTACCAGTAGCCTTTAATTACCGCACCCGTCTTTTGATTTCACACGTCGGAGCGAAGGTCGATAACGAGATAGCTGCTAAGTTCGGTTTCGTATAGCGTTCTCTTTGTCTAACTCAGTAATTGCAATAAGCATTATGAATAAAATATTTCTTTCTTTCTTTCTAATTGTACTGCACGATAGAAAACGCTTTACAAAACCGACGCAAGCCGATATTAGTCGGGCGTCTCACTCGTTTTCTCTACATATCAAATCAAAAGCTGTGTAATATAGATTATTACAGGACAAGAGTATATCTTTTTATAATACTGCCCTCTTTCTAAATTCAATTTCTATAATTTTGAGGTCAATTCAGTCGAATAAGTCATTGACAGTATCAAGTAGGGCATAAAATTGTTGTTCACAAAGCTACGAATAAGCGTATTTTTTATGTCTACTGAGATTGCTAATTCTAATTGACACATTCATGTTTGTAATTTATAACATTACCTTAATTAAATTGCTGAGTATAAATGTAGAGTCAGTGTCACATGCGTCTCGTTGATCAACAAGGCCAGTGGGTCACACGTGAACGCTGAGAACGGAAATTCGGTGCTGGGATGTTGCAAATTATTTCCTCGGACTCGACGATGTTGACTCTCATATTTGATTGAAGACTTACCTTAGGTTTAATACTGTAGACGTTTTTTTGGTTATTTGAGTATGCTTTAAAAAACTCTATTCGCATTAGACATTATACTTGTATAAGTGTTTTTGTCAAGTTTTTTCTTAGATCTAACCGCAGTACATATGGTTCAGCAACCATCATAAAAAAGACACGCTTTGATGTTTGAAATAACGAAATGTAACTATCTCATGCTGAAAAATTAAATATAGGCATCTTGTTTCGAATTGAAATATTGTAAACCTTTTTCTGTTTCAAATTTTATTTTCTCCCGCAAAGTTCAATATTTCTCTGATTTCATTTGTTTCTTTATCATCTTTGCAGTCGTTTTGTTTATGTAATGAACTAATTTTCTTTTATAAATATATGAAAAGGTTAGTCGTACGTTAAAAGTTCACGAAATATTTTTATATCAGAAATAATCTCGGTGAGCATCGATTTTCATTGTGCCAAGTGTTACGCAATTAAGAACTATGCTCAAATTGGTTCAAGGGTGTTTGAAATGAATTTTGTAACAGTATGAAAACGTTTATTCATATTAGTTTTGTATATTTAAAAATTGCCCGTGATTTAAAATTACTTTTTTTTTACTATACATAGTATATTTGTTTATAAGATAATTCTACTTGTTAACTTTGTTTACATATACCATTCTTTTGTTTCAGATAACCGAGGTCCAAGTAGGGCCTGTGAACTCATTATTGTCTGGTTTCTATTTACTAGCGGGACCCTTTGTGTCTGCTTTGGCCAATAAGTAAGATTTTTACATTATCGCTTGACATAGCTTAAATATTAAAAAGTCTTACCCTTCGAGTTCCTTGTTCAAACTTCTAACTATTATTTGTGTTATCTTCCTTCCTGTTTTCTCTTTCATTTCTAGTGTTTAAAATAAGTAAAGGATGCCGTAGTATATACCTGTACGTTGTCGCGCATCTAAACAAAGACATCATTGATAAATGGTTAATCCCTACATCAGTCCGTAACTTCAAAAGACTTGGTAGGAAGCAGCTCTGGTACAGATATACTAATTTTGACATTAATAATATCTTGATACTTAATTTCAGGTACGGATTCCGCGTAGTTACGATTATCGGCAGTTTGTTATCGTCTTTCGCCTTTGCCATTTCTTACTATGCTCCCAACGTTGAGTACCTATACTTAATCTACGGTGTTATTGGAGGTAAGTTTATTCTTAGTTTTAATGTAATTTTTAGATTAATGGGAATTCTTTTAAAAACATTTAGATTTAAAATCATGTGTATTTTATTCTTGGATGTAAGACAAAATACAGCAAAACGTATGATACAATTGATTTTAGATAATTAGAGTTGTGTAACCTTTCAGTAGCGGTCGTACTTTCAAAAACGAATGTTGAAGGCCCAGCGCATTCAATTTATATTCTACTAATTAACAAACTTTACAAAAACACGAAAATGGCAATTTTTATCTGTTTAAAATCTATGAATATTGAAAACCAAAATTGTTGTCTTTTCTTTGTTTAATGCAAGAAGAATATAAAAATTCTGATATCTATGGAACAGTAGGACAATATTAATAGCCTCTATTAGAGTTCAATAAGCACCCGATATAATTATTAAGTTAATTTTGAGATAGAAGCGAATGCGAAATGATTAAGTTATTCTGATTTAAATGACCAAAATTTCACATTTACGGACGAATCATAAACACTCAATAATACTAATACTCATGTCGCAATCACGTGATAAAAAAAATTCAATAACTGTAATCGAAATTATTAATATCACTACATATAAAACAAAATTCTCTGCCACTTCTGTCCATTTATCTGTTTGCGATAAACTCAAAAATTCGTACAGTAGGAATTTTCATCATGTTTTTACCATTAGATGAAGTGATTCCTGAGGAAGGTTTAGGTGTATAATTTGTCAAGGTTTTTATTATCAGGGCATAAGCTTCGTGTTATTGATGGAAACAGTAAAATTATAATAGTTACCTGTAAATGCCTAACTAAAAGCATAGATCCTAAAGAAAGGCGCATGCTTGATCGTATGATTTCAGACAACGCGTAACCAACTGCGACACATTTCTAAATTTTTACCACACATAATGGTATCTATTCGACTTCTTACAAGGTTACCAAATAATCTTTCACTTATTTTTTTTTTTACTCTTGTCCGAATAGAGTACACTTCTCTTGAACATTCAAATCAGTCTTTTACAACCAGCTTGTGTGACGTCAATCCTCCTTGGTAGATTAATTTGTTTACCCTACCATAATTAAATAGCCACTATCATCGTCTTTAAGGCTTACCACTAATGCCTTACAAGTATAGGAATATACAAATACTATACAAGTCCTTTAAAATATTTAAATTATTTTTTCTCAGGTATTGGTTTATGTATGATTTACATGCCTGCTGTATTGGTTGTCGGATTCTACTTCGAGAAGTGGAGAGCTCTGGCAACTGGTCTTGCGTTATGCGGTTCAGGTGTGGGTACTTTCGTAATGGCACCACTAACCAGTAAACTTAATCAGAATCTCGGCTGGAGGTTCACTGTGCTTGTACATGCAGGTAGATTTCTATTTAATATATACTAGACTTTATTACCATTATCGAACATTAGTATTCATAATTTTATATTTCTTCTAGGAATGCTGCTTTTATGCATTATCTTCGGTTCTATGTTTAGACCAATAAAGCCAGTCCGAGTAACTCTTGCTGATCAACCAGAGGAAGAAGATACGGCAAGACGTCACGAAGAAGCCGTGGAGAAACTGAACTCTATGTTAAAATTACATAGCAAACTAGATTCTGGTATATCCATGCCATTAGAAATGAGGTTCACTAACAAAGTGAGCCCACATACTTGGATGGGAGTTCCTAATAACACCCGTTATCCAACAGCTGCGGAAGTATTCCGTGGTAGCAACTCGCATCTCAGTAACAGTCATGTTGGTAGACGATCATCTGCTAACGCTGGGATGATGAAAAATAATCTTTCCAATAAACCTATGTTCATTGATGTGACAGTTGCGGAAAAGGACGAGCAAGAGGATTCTAATAGCAACATCGATAACACTGAACCTCTCATTAGCGCAACAGTTAAAGTCGTACCGGCACAAACTCATTACCGACGCTCACATGCTGACCTCGTAGCTAGGCCACTTTACCGTGACGACATATTTTTCGGAGCAAGTTTGACCAGACTCCCTCAATATACGTCAAGAACATCACTGGGGTATCATTTAGCTGTTACCCACGTACCAACTAAAGAAGATGCCCAAGAGGAAACATCTGGGAAATGTCGATTCTGCCCTGAAGCTATAAAGAGAGCATTGGCTACCCTGTTGGACGTCAGTCTTTTTAAATCACCAACGTTTGTGATCCTTGCTTTGAGTGGTTTCTTCACGATGTTAGGATTCTTTGTACCATACATGTACGTTACTCAAAGGGGTACTGATAATAAAATGAGTAATTCAGCGGCCGAATTTTTAGTCCCAGCAATCGGAGTATCTAATATTATTGGTCGTATATTGTGCGGACTTGTGTCATCTGTGCCGAAGATATCTCCTTTATGGTTGAACAACATTGCCTTATCTGCTGGAGGTATTGCAACGATGATCAGCGGACTATACTTTACCAACTTATTTCAATATAGTTACTGCGCTATCTTTGGCCTTGCTGTCGGTGAGTTTGCTAACTAATTTTTTCCTTTTCAAAGTGTACATTTCAAGGGGATTTTTTTATAAAATGTTACAGATACCTAATGGAATATTTTCTGTGTAAAATAATAATCGTAAATTATCTCTGTTTTAACACACGTCAAATGAAAATCCTAAAGGGATTATAATATAGTTTTCAGGTCATTATAAAATTTATACTAATGAAGCATTTGAGCTTTATTTGATTAATTTTACGAATAGGGGACTAAGCAGTGAATATACTTATCTTAGGTTAACGAAGTTTCTTCAGCTAGAATCAAAATATTAAAATTATAATTTTTGAATAGTTTAATTCAAGTAAGAAGTAATTTATCAACAAATATTCGTATATTTAAAACTATATATTTTTCAGCTTCCTTCGCCTCTCTTCGCTCAATTCTGGTTGTGGAATACCTCGGTTTGGAACAACTCACTAATAGTTTCGGGCTATTCCTTCTGTTCCAAGGTCTCGGTACACTGTTTGGAGTTCCTATTGCAGGTAAATTTTCAACCTTTATACCCTTTTAAATCCGATTAAATCGTTTCATGTTTACAAGTCGGTAGAACATCAAACATTTTTTACCTAAGTTTTCTTCTAACAGAATAAACTTAGAAAAACACTTCCGTAAATTCACCATAATATTCACTAACAGGAACTAGATAGAAGCCACTTCTAACCATATCATTTTGTTTTTGGCTCAATATGTACAAAAGCATGGTAGCTGTCGCTTAACTCTCGTCTCTTCGTGTTAGTGAATGTTTTTAGATTATCCTCACAACATAGTGGAATGGATTTTAATTTATTAATGTAAAAATAGCTGAAATACAAAGAGAGCCAAGTAACACAGATGATAAACACATTTTTTTAAATACCACAATGCAATGTCTACCCCTTGACATGAATCTATTAATGAGTTGAGCGTCTAGATAAGCGATGCAGTGCCAAATTCCTACCTTCAAATTCACCCGCATGACTATTGAATAGTGACCTAGCCTAACGCATGAAGTAATGTGTATATTGATATACAAATTGCAATTTTTCCGTGTGAAATCCCTTGTAAACTTTGGAATTAGTTTCAATTCTAGCTCAGATTCATATAAAACTGGACCCAATACATAATATATCATTACGCTTATCTATAAGGAGTTCAGTAATTATAATAAACTTACAATAAAAAAAATTAAGAGTTCAAAAGAAACTATATTCCAAAAAAAATCACGTGACTGAAATGGAGGGTATTATCTAGTTAAAAATAAATATAGGTACTTGATATTGAAGATGAATTTCTAAATTATGTGATATCAATATGTTGAATGGTATTAATGTCTTCAGATGGTGATGTAGCTTCATATATTAAAATTATATTAATATACTCCTATATATTTGCCTACATACTGCCAGCGACGTAATTACACCGCTGGAGACCCGTGACAAATTCATCTTTCGCGGTCCTCTCTCAATGTACAGAAACGTTGCTACAATGAGTCTACAATTGTTTTTTTTTTGCTCTGACGTTTTTAAGTCAGGGTCATCCTCAAGCCGAAGATTCCTGACGTTTGCTTGTCTTACTATTCTATTGTTTCACCATTTTATACTTTAATAGTTATATTTTAATATTTGTTTACAAAATTGTTTTACATTTTATATATCGTTAATTCCAGATGATTTTCATCCCAAACCCCAACTGTTATTTCATTCGAATTACATAATAATTACTTACAATGAAGATAGATAAATTATAATACTATTAACTAATCGGAATACAATTGTTTCAGCGATGCTTTACGATCGGACCCAAAGCTATGATATCTCTTTCTTCGTGTCCGGTGGATTCCTTCTTCTATCCGCCGTCATGTGCTACCCTATTGACGTGATCAGTAGATGGGAGAAATCACGCAATAAATTAAATAGCTCACCAAAAGTTTGAACGCTCTGATGTGAGTTAAATTATAATTGGGAAGGGATAGTGGTGCCAAACGTCATGTGCCTAAACATTAATTACTTGCTAGTGTGTTTGTACTAGTAGTAAGATTAGGCTCCAGACTGCAATATGATACTACAAAATAAATATAAATGCCGTGTCTGTACTATAATGTTATAATATTTTGCATGCCTTGGGATAGATGCAAGGTTTTATATGTGTAAAATTTAATGAATTTCTAATTTCTAACAGTACGGCATGGATTCAAACTTAACTCCCGTATTTACGAATGAATACTTATATAAGCGCTGGAACAAGATATTTTGGTTTGTTTTTTTTTTTCGTTCATGAATACGTGAGTACTAGATAATAAGTAAAATCATGAGACTCTCTTCAATTTTAAACAATAATGTACAATTTAATCGTTAACATATGGATCATGTAACTGAAATTTGTAATTTATTTACTTACAAACCTATATACAGGTACTAAACGAATAATGTTTTATTTATTCGTTTGTTCCTGTACCTCGAATATGAAATTATGTTAGAGAAACATTCCCAATAGTTAATGTCTTTAACAAAACTGCGAGGAATGTTACTTTGGCAATGGCTCAGTTAAGTCGGTTCAATGCATTTAAATATAGGTTTAGAAGTATAGAAAAGTACAAAGACTCGAAGAATAGAAATTAATAAGAGCAGTTTTGTCGAAATTATTGTAGTGCACGAAATGATCTGAAGCCAAAATGTAATTTAATTATTAAATTAGATTGTAAGAGTGCCTAACTTTATACTTAATTAAAATTGGTGCATGAATAAGACTAGTAGTTACTATTACTGTAATATTTTTATTATAATTAATATATCGCATATTAGTGTGCAAATGGAGTGTTTTTATAATCCGAATATTGGAATTTTTATAACTAAATATAATGTATGTGCCTTAATTTACGAAGTGATACTTATTTACTTAGATTATAAAAATTGTAGTCATGGTATTTTGTTATGATTTTAACAGATTTACAAGAATTACTTGTAATAGGTTATACTTACCTGTTTCTATTACCTTTACGAACAACATTTGAAATCTAATAAAATATCATAATAGTTTTATTTAGATTAAGTTAATTATTATTATGATAATATGACTGTGGCTGTGGTCAAACAGATAATAATCTTTATATTTGTAGATAAAAAATCATAGTCAATTCTTTTTAAAAAGCGTAATGTTTTTTTTTAGTAAATTTCCATCTAATGCGTATAATCTATATCAACATATAAAATGCATACCAATAATACATTTAAAAACGAATAAAATGTACAATGTCATATCTTTTTTTGAATTTTTTAATTGTATCAGGGTGAATATGTGTTATATTCAAATATGTATTAATTCAATGTTTTCTTGATTTATATTGATTATTCTTTGAATAAATGAGCATGAATGTATTAAGGTGAAACAAATTGCAGATAACAATCAATACGAAGGCATTTGCTGTATAAATGAAACCATTATGTAAATAAAAACCAAACACCTGCGCCTCATTATGGGCTACTTCAATCTAGTAAAATATATTGTATTCTGCTAAATCAAGTGAATAGATTTGTAATAAATAGAATTGCATGTAATTGAGAATGAAAATAGTGTCTGTGATTATTTCATAAAAAAGAAAATTACAAGTAATAAAGATTTCAAAAATTCGACTAGTCTTCAGTTGTCTATCTTATTTCCCTGAACACTTATTCTTTACTTACAATGTCAACACTGAAACCATTGTAACACTTATTTGATAACTGTTGTTTTGTACTACATATTAAAGTTAATTCACACTTAAAAATTTAGTTATTATAGATTCGTCGGTATAGATTTATAAATCGCTAGTCATAACTTCAGGTCGACATATAAAATAGTTTTTTTTTATGTTTCCTTATTTACGACTAAGTAAGGTACTGTGCGGGATAAATACTGTGTCAGTATATAGTAAACGATTTTCTCCATAGATTTATTTGCCACGTTTTTATCCGAGATTAATTTATTGTATATTAATTTGCTCTAAGTAAACGTTCAGTATGATATTTACGTATATAATACATATGAGATCATTCAAATATTACGTAAACATATGTTTTGTAAATTCAGACCCCCTTCCCCTTACTCAGCAAAAGTAAGCAATGCTTACTTTTTCTTAACCCCCCCTCCTCTTATGCTTGTGTATTATATAGCTATTTCTAAATCTGTTCTGGTTAAACACCTTATCTTTTCTTCACCTTATCTTTATTACCGTAATCACCTTCCAGACCCCGCCTCCTCCCGTATGTCATCAAAAAAAAAAGGAAATCAAAGATCCCATCCCCCATCAGCACTTACGTAATACTTGAATGATCCCTATATATATACAATAAGACTTCCCACGCGTATTCTATGCAATAATTATTATAGATTTTTTATCTATGTATAAAAGGATAATGACTGACTGGAAAATTACGGGTTTTCATACAAACTTTCATCTCCCTTTTTCAACACCTTAGGTGTTGAATTACCAGAAATGTTTCCTTAGTAATCTCCTACAGTGTAAGAACAACGAACAACCTTTCACGGCTTTAGCTTACCTAGTTTGGGATGTGCGTTCATGTCAGTCAGTTATTCTGTTATATCTATAGATAATACATGACCTGGGCCGTTTAAGTAATGCATAAGCAGATTTTTTGTAATCTTTGTCCGCTCCTCGTCCTAGTCATCAAAACTAAGCAATACTCTTAATTCTCCCCTCCCCCCATGCTAACGTAAATATTTATATAAGTATTTTTGATCTCCTCTTGTTTCCTTATTGATTCATGGTCAGCAATGAAGTCTATAACTAAGGAATTTATAATCTATAGAGGAATCGATTAACAGTGTTTCGCTACTAGAACAATGGTATCCCATTGGGTAAGACCGCGCGCCTCAGATACCAAACATATACATACAAATCCCCCCATCCCTAAAGTCATCAAAAATAAGCAAATCAAGGCCCACTCCCCTCTAATGTTTACGTAATACCTGAATGTTTCCTCTGTGCGTCTTATACCTTACGATAGTTGATATTTAGTTTTTAAAACAAACTTGACTTAACTTTTTTTCATAAGTTGCTTTGCAACTCATTTTGATTTGAATGACATTCATTCAATCTTTAAATACGGAATTAATTAATAAGGTCTACAGAACCATCTATCGCATCCTATTAGTAACAAAGTAGCGTCTGGACGAATCAAGTACAGTATGTGACTATGACCAAAATCAGTCAAGTTCAAAAATATGATTGCCAATTCGATTATCATTTATGTATCGAAGATCTTGTTGGTTATTACTGATTGATTGTCATTGACATTGACAGGGTCAGTGATACCTACTTTTTTTTAAAAAGACAACAGTATAAATGTGGAGAAATTGCTAAGCCCCGAGTGGTATTTATATTAAGATATATATTTATCATTTCATATTTAAGTTTCAACATAATTACTCTATATGTCGACTTGAAAATGATATAGTTCCTTCTTACATGGAAAATAAATGAGTTTCCGCGTTTCGTCGATTACAGGTATTTTTATTTTGAGTGTTTTCAAGCTTGACTATGATTTTTTGTATGTATAGGTACTTAAGAATTAACGCCACAGTGTCACGATAGGAATGTTTTACAATCTTGCCTTTTCTGAAGTATGCAAGCTTGTTCACCCAGGTGTATAAGATTTGATTTATTGAACAATATAGATAAATCGAAACTTTTACGATTAAGGCCTCACGTGCATTGGAGACTATCTAATGTGCGATCAAATATTCTATTAACACTGCCTTTATGAGAAGCGCGCAAATTAGTAAATTAGTTAGTATATGCATATGAACATAATCACTTCATTGTGACTCTCTTACGGTTTGTCTCATTTGGGGATCGGTTTGGATACATACAGCTGTCTGTAGTCTACAATAAAAAGAAAGTACATTCGGTAAGAAAAAAGAAAGCAGTAAGAAAGTAGCTATCGTAGATCGATATGAAGAGATGCAGCGCAGTAATAAAAAATGATTGCGCTCGTTCGCTTCCCAGTTTAATTCAACACAGCTCGATTGAAATAATTTAAAACAATTTATTCGTATTTATACAAGTCGATTCTTCGCAATATAGCGACGATGACATTTCTAAAAAAAAGCTATTTTGTAACACATAAATTTTCTTCTTTTTTTTAACGCGCACTATAATGATGCTCATGCCAAAAAGGTAATTGTAACAAAAAGAAAAGGGGAAATATTATGCTGTTAATTAAACTTTTGGAAAAACGGAATCCGGCTTCACATTTACCTAATTCACCGGATATTTTTTATACATATTAATTTTTAATTGTACTTAGAAATAAAAGTTTGTATTTTATTGTATTGTTTACTATCCATGTATAGCAAAATTATACGCCTTGTGAGTACACTGATCTATCCTAAATGACAGAATATTGTTCCTTATAGCAGCAAATTTTGTATTAAATATATGAATAAAACTTTTGTTAATTACATGTTTCGTTTAAATTATTTTACAAATGCGACCCTAAATTTAATAAACATGTTTTGATTACAATTTCGCTAGTTTTTCATAATTTCATTCGGGATTTGCATTTTATACTTCTGGAATAGGCGAATTGTAATTTCCAATATTTAGAAACTCTACGCAATAGATTGGGGACCATCCATAAATTACGTCACACGTTAAGGGTAGGGAGGGGGTTGACAAAGATTCATTCAGCTTCACCGGACTACAATCTACGTGTTAAAACAAAAACTTTGCACAATTAATGAAACACTAACCCCTAGTATGCCAATGACTACTACTATGGACTATACTATGGAAATGCAACCCTATTTGTATAAACTTAAGATTCAAATTGTATTGCCGGCCACTCGCTCTACTGTTGTTACGCGGCATGCACCGACGACCTTGCGCCCTTTGATAAATGCCGCTAAGCACACCGCGCATGCACCTAGCGGTGATTTCTTTGTTTCTTTTTTACGTAGTTCTTTTAGTTCTAGTATTTTATGTTTTTAACTTACGAAACAAATTTAAAATGAGCAAAAATAGTAATTAAGGTAACCTTTATGGTAACTATATGAAGCTTGCAGTGCAGCCTATGCTGATAAAAATAAAAACAAAATTTACAAGAAGTTAATAACTTATAGAAAAGTGCTGTCAATATTGAAGGTAAAGTGGAATCTAAGGTCAGAGAATTGCAAATAAAAATTACATTTTTTTTTTCGAAAATACCATCGTCGTTAACATCAAGACAACAACTGGAGTCCGACAACATAAAAGTAAGTTCGAATTCTGATAACAGAATTATAAAATTACCAAACGAATGACTGGCTAAGTATTGCTAGGTCGTCCTGCAGAGCACTAAATTTGTACACGGGGTGGAAAAGAGAGGTAATCTCATTCGATTACTCTTTAAGTGCACAAAATAATTGTTATTGACTTTAGATAAATTAAAAATGTACTTAAGTATCTTAATTCAGTATTATAAATAAATTTTAATATTCCGCTAATGACGCAAGATCTGCGGTTCCATTCCCGCACAGGGACAGATAATTATATAAATAAATAGCTGTATCAGGTTTATGTGTTTGTGGTACTTTTATTGGTTATGATTTTCATAACAATACTTTTAGCAATTTGGTTACATAATATTGTTATTTCCTAACATGAAATAAAATATAAATGAATATTACATCACATTCACAAGACGCCATCTAGTATCCAAATTAAGCTCTCATTTATTAAGCATTATTTTTTTTGTAAATATTTATGTACTTCATTATTTTTAATTTGAGTCTGTATTCCGAACGATGCCCTATAAACGCTAGAAAGTATGACATAGAAAACCACCCAAATTCAGGACAAACACATAGTATGTGTCCCGTTCGAGGATCGAACCCACAACCTCGTGATTGGCAGTTGCTGTACGCAACTATTTGGCGATGGAGGTAAACATGAGAAAAAAATGTTTACCTTAATTTATTATCTACTGAATCGATAGCGATAAAATCAGACGACAGGACCGTATTAAAATTATTATAAACTAGCTGACCCGTGCAACTTCGTTTGCACCAAATTGGTTATCACGCGAAAAAATTGTTTTTTTTTCTCTCGTAGCACGGCAAAATGCCTGCACTATGTCTGATGGTAAGCACAGTACAATCCAAAAACAACAGCGACCACCGAGTGACACACTATCCATCGCTGGTCGCCACTATCATGCCGGCCTATAGAAAGCTGGATATGCACAGGCTGATCCCGAAACGCGACGCGCAGAAGCGAGTCACTATTACGGATTTTTTCGCCATGTACATGGTGGTTGTGACCCAGTCAGGCTGTAAAGCCCTACCACCCCGCAAATAAAACTGATACTCGATTGCAGCCACAAATACCGTTTCCAATTGTGAATCCAAACTATCCACGGATCCACTTAAACATATACCCAGATTACATGTATTTATTTTTTAAATAAGCCTAGTACCCATTCGTAGCCTCATCTACCAGGATCAATTAAAATAAAAACTAACCTACATAAAACTGAATAAACATCTCAACCACTTACTTTATCATAACTATCTTCGACTTGTAATAAAACCTTTTTATACTCCATTGTATTAAATAAAAATATATGAACACCGTATCGAAGCGTCAATCATCGCGCCGAAAGCGTCAAATGTCACTTGCTTGAAACTATTGTCTAAGAGTTATAAACTGTTTCGAAAACGTATTTGAAATATATTTCCAATATATTTTTAGAAATAATCTCTGTACCACTCACAACATAGTACCTATCACCTTCAAACCAAGCCAGTTTTATATATCAGGTTCAATCCCTCGGTAGGGATCCCTTGAGTGAGTTGCTTGCGCGATACGGTGACACACAAATATACATCACTGCTACAACACTACACGATCACCCACACACACGTGCACGCCTTCACGCTTACACATTAAAGTGGAACGGTTTACTTTTTTTTCCCTTATCGAACTGAAAAACTCAATTTTCCGATAATAAATATATGGAGGAGTTGTTGAGGCGTGTATGCTAGGTACACATATACGTTTCAACAACTCATATATATATGAATAGTTAGCTAGGTTAGCTAAGGTAGGTCGCGAATTTGGGGTGCAGGTCAGAGAGCCTCCACGTGGCGCACCCTGGGCAACGTCGACCGCTTCTCCGTCGGCGGCTGATCTCTGGCACGAGGATGACGCCTAGTCTCGCACTCCTCTGCACAGCAGAGGAGGCAGACGACAATGTGTCAGACCTCACGACTTTGGATTTGCTCACGGACTCCGATCCCTCCTCACACGATGACTTGACATGTTTTATGGACTCCGATTCCTCCTCAATTGTTGACCCATGGCTTGTTATACGAATTCCGATTTCTACTGCTAACATGATGACCTGGCTTGTTTACGGACTCTGTTTCTTCTTAAATTAATAACCCCGGCTTGCTTACCGGACACCGATCACGACTTGAGCTTGTTTCACGGACACCGATACTTCCTCTCTCGACGACCCCGGCATGTTTAACGGACACCGATGTTAACAATTATGGAGAGTACAAATAAATTTATACTACCCGAGGAGGGTACCGGAAACGGAGAATCCCTCCCTGGGCCCTCGGGCCCAGGCTGCCCCATGTTCTCTCGGGGGGGCAAATTTGTACGCGAATTTAACCTTGAAACGATGACCCTGGCTAGTAAATGGTACCCCGATGACGATAATACGATGACACAGGCAAGAACACGGACTACCGAGACTGATAGCAACATGGACAGTGCAATTTTAAAAATCAAACTACCCCAGGAGGGTATCGGTATCTCTGGGACCGGAGAATCCCTTCCTGGGCCCTCGGGCTCAGGCTGCCCCTCGTTGTCTGGGGGGGGCAAAAAATTGCCAATCGTGGTATTGGAGAGAACGCCGTCACTCGACCGCTTATCGGATAGTAGTGGCGGTAGCCGTGCGACCATGGTGTCGGTGGCCTCAGGGGAAGCGAGGGCATCCCCCGCACTAAGCAAATTTTTCCGGAGGGCTGGAGACGTCTCTGCTTCCGGAACCGACGACGAAACTGAGGTGGTTCCTCCAGAACCAAAGAAACCAAAGAGACAGAGAGGCCGTCCCGCTACTACGGGAGAGTATGTGGGTATGGCAGAAGCCAAGAAGCAATGGCTTCTACTAAAAGAAAAGGAGCTTGGACTCGAAGCAGAGGCGGAGGTCGTAGCGCTTGCCAAAAAAGCAAGAGAAAAGCGGGCTGCTAGACGACAGACTGCTCTGGTTGCAAGGACGGATGAGCAGTTGGCCTCAGACCTGAAGCAGGCGGTTCTCGAAGACGTCGGACTCATTACTCAAGTGGTGTTGAAGTCCAAGAACCTTAAAGGTGGGTGCCGACGTGCGCTGAACGAGGCTGCCGACTCGATCGCAGAGAAAGTCGTCGAGCTGGCCAACAGGACTGCCTCAGAGGAGGTCAACAGGCTCCAAGATGCCTATAACACCCTGAAGGCCAATGAGGCAAAAAGGTCTGCAGAGATGGATGAGCTCCGCAAGGAGCTGGCTGAGTTGAGAGCCAGTCTCGAAAACAGTCGAATTGTGGCCCCTGCTTTGGATTGCAATGCTCCGGCTGGCCCAAGCATGGAAGATGCTGGCTCTCCTCCACGAAAACAGAGGAAGAATGATTTCCCTCAGCTACCAAAGCCACGTAGATCATTCTCTCAGCGCGATGGCTCCTCTGTGGTGACCAGCGATATGCTGAATGAGGCAATGGGCAACCTAATGGCCGAGATGGGGAATAAGATGAAAACTTATTTCGAGGCCCTTGAAGGACAACGTCTGCGTCCTTCACTAGCCGGGGATAAACGGTCGGCTCAAGTGACAGATAGCACTGTAGCCCCTGAGACAGTAGCGCCTCCAGCCGCTATTTCCTCTGATACAGCTGGAAAGAAAAAAAAGGGGAAAAAGAAATCGATGGCAGCACAGGAGGCTTCAACCTCACAAAAAACTTCTTCTGTACAAGCGCCTATTACGAAAGAAAGCTGGGCCGTGGTGGCAAGTCGTGGGGCCAAGAAAAAACCCCCAGCAAAGACAAAGAAGGCGTTACCCAAGATGACACCTGCTAAGCTTGTTATCCCACGCTCGGCAGTCATAGTGCTGACAATCCAAGCGGAGGCTGGCAGTGGGGTAGATTATGGAAAAGTTGTTTCAACGGCCAAAAACAAGGTGGATCTCGCTAGCTTCGACATCCCCTATGTTAAATTTAGAGAGACAGTCACTGGAGCCCGCAAGCTGGAGGTTCCAGGCAGTACGAGTGCGGAAAAAGCGGACCGTTTGGCGGAAAGACTGAAGGTAGTCTTTTCTGAAAGTATTGGCGAGGGGGCAGTCCAGGTTTCGAGACCTGTCAAATGCGCCGAGCTCCGCATCACCGGAATCGATGACTCTGCCACCAAGCAGGAGATTGCCTCTGTGGTGGCTGCGAAGGGAGACTGCTCTGTGAAGCAAATCAAGGTAGGCGAGTTACGTCGGGCTTCTAACGGGACTGGCACAGTGTGGGTACGCTGTCCGGTGACGGCAGCGAAGAAGGTGGCACAGGAACGAAGGCTTCTGTTGGGGTGGGTGGCGGTCCAGGCTACTCTGCTGCAGCCTAGAGCCACTAGATGTTTCCGTTGCCTTGAAGCCGGCCACATTAGGCAACAGTGCACTTCGGAGACTGATCGGAGTGATAAATGCTTCCGTTGCGGCAAAGCAGGGCACAAGGCTGCACAATGCAATGATGCCATGCCATGCCATGCCATGAACAGTCTGGGCGCAAGACCATGTAAGCCCCCTCCCAGGAAAACGGGCAGAACGGCCAAAGGTAATCAACCTGCCAGCAAAGAGGCAGCTAAAGCTACCCCCAATGCCTCCAGGAGGACTGAGGTAGGGCAGGAAATGGAAGTAGCTTAATCCAAATGGCCTACAAATTCCTTCAGGCGAACATCAACCACGCGGCTGTGGCTCAGGACCTTCTGGTTCAGACCATGGCCGAGTGGTCGATCCAGGTGGCGGTGGTCTCTGAGCCCTACTATATCCCTGCCCGGTGTAATTGGCTGGGAGACGTGTCAGGGATGGTGGCCATCGTCACCTCTACGTCGGTAGGATCCCCGATCTTAGCAATCAAGAAGAGAGGCTGCGGATACGTCGCGGCTCAGTGGAGGGATGTTGTGGTCATCGGGGTGTATTTTTCTCCAAACAGGTCCCTATCTGAGTTCGAGAGTTTCCTCGACGATCTCGGAGACTTTATTAACCGGACTTTGCCGAGCCCTGTGTTGGTGGCGGGAGACTTCAACGCAAAGTCATCACTGTGGGGGTCCCCTATCACTGAAGCGCGGGGTGTAACTCTCCAGGAATGGGCTGTCATAGTCGGCCTATCTGTCATTAACAGAGGGTCGTCCAACACCTGTGGACGGCAACATGGTGGGTCTATCGTAGACCTCACTTTCGCCACACCTGTTGTCTCAAGACGCGTACAAAATTGGAGAGTCGTGGAGGGGACAGAGACCATGTCGGACCACTTATACATAAGGTTCGACATCTGCTCCTCTCTACCGACCCCAATACCGACCACGGACATGACACTGGCACCCAAATGGGTCATAAAACAGATGAGAGAAAACATCTTAATCGAAGCCTCGATAGTCGCATCCTGGCCGGCGCTGCCAGATGAGCCGGTTAACGTCACTGCGGAGGCGGGTTGGTTTCGGGAAACCATGACCCGCATTTGTGACTCTGCCATGCCCCGAGCCCGGCCTCAGCCACCAAGGCGACGTGTGTATTGGTGGACCTCGGAAATCGCACGTTTGCGAAGATTGTGTGTCGCCGAGAGACGCCGATACTCAAGGTATCGCAGACGGCGTCATGGTCGGGAGGCGGCTATCGAAGCCGAACTATACTCCATCTACAGGCAGGCTAAGAAGACCCTCCAAGTGGTGGTCCGAAATGCCAAAGCACGGGTGAGGGAGGACCTCCTGGAGACTCTGGATGGTGATCCGTGGGGACGCCCCTACCGCATGGTGCTGGGTTCTTTGCGTCCTTGGGCTCCCCCGGTCACGCAGAGTCTCCAGCCGTCGCTTCTGAGCAACATAATGTTTGCACTGTTCCCACAGCGCGCCGAACATAGGCCGCCATTTAAGGTTCCTACTCTTTTACCTGGACAGGAGAATGGCGAGGCACCTGGTGTCACTGAGGCGGAACTAACTGTTGGTGTAAGGCGGTTGAAAGCAAAAAATACCGCACCCGGCCCAGACGGAATCCCAGGTCGTGCTTTAGTTTTAGCGTAGGATGCGTTGGGGGACCGACTGAGAAGGTTATTCACCGCCTGCTTACAGTCTGGTCAGTTTCCCGCCCAGTGGAAATCAGGTCGTCTTGTCCTTTTAAAGAAGGATGACCGCCCGGCTGACTCCCCATCGGCGTATCGCCCGATCGTCCTCCTGGACGAAATCGGCAAGCTGTTTGAGCGTATCGTCTCGCAGAGGCTGGTGAGCCACATGACTCGCATGGGGCCCGACCTTTCACCTGTGCAGTTTGGCTTCCGGGAGGATCGTTCAACGATCGACGCGATCCTTCGCGTTAAGGCCCTCTCGGAGGAAGCGGTCTCCCGGGGTGGGGTGCTGTTGGCTGTGTCTCTTGACATAGCCAACGCTTTCAACACCCTACCCTGGGAATGCATCAGGGAAGGGTTGAGGTACCATAGAGTGCCCCAATACCTGTGCAATTTAGTCGGGTCATATCTGGAAGACAGGTGGGTTATGTGTGTTGGACAAGACTCCAGCACCCTCCAGAGGGAAATGTCGTGCGGTGTTCCATAGGGGTCGGTGCTCGGCCCGCTCCTGTGGAACATCGGGTACGACTGGGTGCTGCGAGGTGCCCTCTTGCCCGGCGCATCATTAACGTGTTATGCAGACGACAAGCTCGTAACGTCCAGAGGAGACAACATCAGAGAAGCTGTGCGTTTAGCGACCGCCAGCGTGGCACTGGTGGTGTCAAGGATAAGGATGTTGGGACTGGAGGTAGCCCTCGGTAAGACGGAGGCCATATGCTTCCATGGGCCTCGCAGAGCGCCTCCTCCTGACACTCACCTGACCGTAGGAGGAGTACGAATCCAAGTCCGGCCCACGCTAAAATATTTGGGCTTGATACTCGATGCTCGTTGGACTTTCCGCGAGCATTTCCGCAAGCTGTCCATCAAAGTTATGCGGAGCGCCTCCGCTCTGGCAAGCCTTCTGCCCAACCTGAGTGGAGCGAGCGCTGGTTGCCGGTCATTGTATCTCGGCGTGGTGAAATCTATGGCACTGTACGGTGCCCTAATCTGGCATGAGGCCTTGACCGCCGACAATGCTGCTGTTCTGCGTAGAATTCACAGAGTAATGGCTGTCAGGGTCATACGGGGATACCGTACGGTGTCGTATGAGGCGGCGTGCGTTCTGGCGGGCTCTCCGCCCTGGCATCTGGTTGGCCGTGCCCAAGCGGCACTTTACCAATGGCGTGCCGAGAAATTGGCTCAGGGTGAACGCATCGCACCCAGAGAGCTGGAGGCGCAAAAAGGCTTCTGGCAGCATGTAGTAACGCTGACCTGGAGAGACTGCTTAGAGTCGGCAAGTGCTGGATTGTGGACTGTTGGAGCGATTCGCCCGATCTTGGTGGATTGGCTGGAGAGACCGCACGGTGTGCTCACCTTCCGTCTGGTGCAGATGCTCACCGGTCACGGCTGTTTCGGCAAGTATCTGCACCAGATAGCCGGAAGGGAGGTGACGCCAAACTGTCACCATTGTGACACTGGTGTAGTTGATTCCCCGCTTCACACTTTGAAAGAGTGTCCAGCGTGGGCCAACCAACGGAGTGAGCTGACGGCAGTGGTAGATTGTGATCTCTCCCTGCCGAATCTGTTACTTGCTATGGTCGACAGTGAGAGATCATGGCGCGCTGTCGTCGCCTTTTGTGAAGAGATCTTTCGGCAGAAGGAAGAGGCCGAAAGAGAGAGGGAAATGAACCCTGAGGCTCCTGTAGCACGCCGTAGGAGAACAGGGCGTCGAAGGAGGGGAGGTGGCCATTTCCACCTAATGCCTCCATAACACGCCTTCTGGCGGCGGATGCGGGGGCGTCCGTCGCCGTGAAGAG
>JACEII010000020.1:1960920-1990810 GCA_014332785.1 Antheraea mylitta
AAAAATACAACGTTAACCCGCTACCAAGTGTCCTAAATTCTGTCTATTGATATATTGATAATTTCTGTAGGTGGTAGAGCCACGCTGAAGCTATTACTGGTTTCAGCATGAATGGGTCGGCACGTTCGGGCTAATACTGCCCTCTCACAGAAAACCGACGTGAAATAACAGTGCTTGCATTGTAGTGTTTCGTTCGGTCAGTGATAGTGCCGGAGACCCACCTCTCTTGCCATTCCTTCTTTCCCTTCCCTTACCCTCCCCCATATACAGGTTGGAAGTGCACTTGCAAATCCCCTGGTGTTGCTAGTGTCTATAGACGTTGGTGGTCACTAAACATCACGTGACCCACCTGTTCATTTGCCTCTTATGATATAAAAAAATATATATTGATATATTAAAGAACCAGGTATTCTAAAATTCTTGTTCTTTTAACGTTGCCGGCTCTTGTACTAAGATGTCGCAAAAAAGTCTAGTTACGTAAACTACAAATTTTTGTTTTTCGTTATCCTGGAGAACCCCTTGCGTTTTATGGGACAAAAAGTATCCAGGATGTAGCCTTGTAATATCAGTTATCACTGTGTTAAATTTCGTTAACATTGGTTCAGTACTTTCAGAGTAATACGGGTTTAGATTCTAGACTTAAATCCTTTATCCTGGAGAACCCTTTGCGTTTTATGGGACAAAAAGTATATTTGATGTAATCTCGTAATATTAGTTATCACTATGTCAAGTTTCGTCAAGATAGGTTCAGTACTTTCAGAGTGATGCGTGTGCATAGGGACAGACAGACAGACAGACAGACAGACAAAAATTGTGAAAAGATTATTTTTGGCTTCTATATCGATAACATAGTCTACCCTGATTAAAATTTTCAAAAAATATTTAATGTACAGATTTCGACTTGTTACAGTTTTATTATAGTAAGAAGAAGAAGATGACGACCGCCATTTTGAATATGTATTTTATTTCCTGTCGGGGTGATCCCGAAAGGTACGTTTTTCTTAATTATAGTATAGTGGGTGATTTTAGAAAATATAGCATATGAAATTTCCTTATTCAACAGTTTACATGTTTATTTTTAATTGTAGGGAAATACTTTTCTGTCGATCTGACTACGCTATTAACCTAGCAAGGTCTTTTTTTTTATTGTAGCACGGCAAAGTGACTGTACAATGCCTGATGGTAAGCATAGTACAATCCAAAAACAGTGGCGACCACCGAGAGACATACTATCCATCGCCGACCACCGCTGTCATGCCGGCCTGCGTAAGTGTCTCTTCACGTTGCGCTTGAAGGACCCCATGTCATAGGAAGGAGGAAACACACTGGCCGGGAGATTGTTCCACAGCTACACGGTACGGCAAAGATAGGACGTAGCGAAGTTTTTAGTTCGTGCCCAGATAGGATTCACCGTAAAACTGTGGCTCCGAAGACCAGCGCGCGTGGTACGGTTATGAAAAGGAGAGGAAGGGATCAGATTGAATAGCTCATCAGAACACTCACCATGATACAGACGGTAGAACACGCTCAGAGAGGCAATGTCTCTGCGCAACTGAAGCGGCTCTATAGATTCTGTAACGTCTGTATCATTGACAATGCGGACAGCCCATCTCTGCAACCTGTCCAGGGTATCCAAGAGGTACTTTGCCGAACCGTCCCAGAGGTGCGAGCAGTATTCCACGCAGGGCCTAACTTGTTCCTTATAAAGGAGATATAGTTGTTCAGGCGTGAAAAACCGTCGCACCCTGTTCAGGATTCCGAGTCTCCGAAATGCTGTGGAGATCACGCTCTGGATATAATCCCTGGGATTGAGTTCGCTGCGAATATCTACTCCTAAGATATTGAGACTGTATCGCATTGCGAGCGAGACGATCTGAAGAGTTGGAAGGGGGGTGAATGGGGATCTTTTGCAGGTAAACGCGCATACCTGTGTTTTGTTGGCATTGAACTCAACCAAATTACATGTTCCCCAATTTGATATGTGAAGCAAAGATTGGTCGAGTTCAATGACTAGTTCCTGCCGTCTCTTTTCTGTTTCTCCCTGACCGCAAGAAGGCTTGCTGTAATATAACTCGTGGATGGTACTATCGTCTGCATAGCAATGAATATGGCCTAAAGGCAACATATCATTGGTATGCAGGAGAAACAGAGTAGGCGAAAGTACAGAGCCTTGTGGAACTCCAGCATTTACTGACATGAGCTGCGAATCACGTCCTTCAACAAGGACACGAATTCTGCGCTCATGCAGAAAGCTAGAAATCCATTTGCATAGGTTGTCAGGGAGTCCATACGCCGGAAGTTTCGAAAGAAGACTGCGGTGCCAGACCCTATCGAAGGCCTTGGCAATATCGAGACTGATCTCCAAGACCTCACCGTGCTTATCAATTGCCTCCCCCCAGCGGTGCAACACATAAGCTAGAAGATCACCCGTTGATCGGTTTTGGCGAAAACCATACTGCCGATCGCTAATTAGCGAGTGATCTTCCAGATAGCGGACAAGCTGGGTGTTGATGATCCGCTCCATGATCTTGCACAGCACTGAGGTTCCGGCAATTGGACGGTAGTTGTTAGGATCTGACCTATACCCCTTCTTGGGAATCGGTTGAACATTGGCTTCTTTCTAAGCTTGAGGCACGACACCAGAAACGTAAGACAATCGGTATAAGCGCGTAAGTGTTGGAGCTAACTCGGCGGCACATTTTTTTATAACAACCGCTGGAATACCATCCGGACCGCTAGCCTTTCGAACATCGAGTGATCGTAGTTCTTTTAATACGTCACGTTGCCTGAATCGTAATTCCGGCATAGTGACACCGCAGTATGGAATAGTAGGTGGTTGCGTGTTACGATCATCGAGCCAGGAATTCGTCGCAAAGAGATTGCCTAATAGTGACGCTTTCTCTTGCGGTTTATAGGCAAGTGTCCCGTCAGAGTACCTCAGTGGCGGCAACGTTGACCGACAAAAATTGGCTTGCACAGCTTTGGCCAGACTCCAGTTGGTTCGACTGTTAGTCGGATGACTTACGAGTTCATGACCTAAGCGTGCAATGCGTTGGGTATCCGCTCTATTATAGGCCCTCTTACAAGCTTTGGTAGCAGAATTATAAGGTTAACAGCTTCACCGGACTACTAAGGCAAGCGCTTGTGGCACTCAGCCGATTTTATTTGACAACTAACTCAAGCGTGCCTGATACGTGTATGCGCGACCTATCTTCTTTTTTTACGTGGGGAAATCCCTAATAGATACACCAACCTCCCGGGGGAGAGGGTGAGGGTGAGTGTACGTCTTCCGCTATGGTTGGGGCGGCACGAGATCTGTATAGACTTCATCGTGCCGCCCCAGCGGTTGGCCCAGCAGCAAAAGCACCGCCGCCAGTCTTCGTCTTGTTAGGAGACAGCACAAGGACACACGGCCAATAACCTTTCCCCCGAGAGGTCGCCTCCGTGGAGACCTGTTTTAGGAGGGTCAGGGGGTCTAGCGTGGAACGCCCCGTCTGGAAGCCAAACTTGCGCGTCCGACAAATTCGGCCCCACTTCCTCAAGATGCCAGACGACCCGGAAGGCAACGTTCCTCTCGATCAGTACCAGCCTGTCTGTTCAAACAGAGCGTATTCACACCCACGCCCACATAACCACAAATTACGCCACCGTGGTCTGGGGGTAAATTTCGCTCCCGCACACCAGATTAGGCTCCCCTCGGCAACGACTCAAGCGTAGGTCCGTTCCCTCGGCGTGGAGCCCTTGAGTATGCTGCTCACGGGATACAGTGACGCAAAATTTTACACCACTGCTACAACATAACTTACATCACCTATACATACGTGCACACCTACACGCTTACATGCTGTTTTTCTTTTTCAGAGAAATAAACGACAAAGAGTTGTACCCTTATTCTTCCCTATCCGATCCTGTATAGTTTAGAGTAATTTTTCCGACACAAAATACATATAGGAGTTGTTGAGGCACGCATGCTTGGTACACATGCATGTTTAAATTAGCTTAGGTTAGATTAGATAGGTCGGGATTTTTGCACAAAACAGGCGACAGCCCAAGCCGAGGTGTGCCATGCACCCTTGAGTTGGTCGCCCAAACATCCCAAGTCGGCTAAGTGCCTTCAGCGCTCGCCTCAATAGTTCGGTGAAGCTGTAAAGACCTTTCCAGGTCAACAGCGTTTACATTTCGAAAAAGAAAATGCGTTGATAACATACGCTGCCACAATTATCGCTATCTTTATCGTGCAGCCAGTACTGCACTAAACTATAGCTATATTTTATACACATATTATTTTTATAGCAATAAATCGGTCTAAGTATTGAGTAAATAACTAAATTAGTCTGAAAGATGAAATTTGTACTTATTTATGTCTAAATAATAATAATGATAAAATTACTGCTATTCTAACATGGGTTAAGATTACTTTTATTTTTATTTCCAAAAAATAGCATCAAGCACATTATTGTCAATACCAAAAATGTCTTTCCAAAATAATTCCATTTTAATAACTTTTCAAGGTTAGTAAAAAAAAAACACCCTAAAATTATGTGAAAATCAATATTTTTGTCTGGAAAGGTATGATATGCACAAATAAACGCAACTCTTACCGGCAGCCAGGTAGCCCTTTGTTCGGTTGAGTATAATATATAAAACTGGCTTGATTGATTCTTTCCGGTATGGTCTCTGCCTATGTAGGTAATTTCACCAATATCAAGTGTGACAAATACACGTTATAAATTTAATGCCAAATATTTAGCGTAACAACGTAGAATAATCTACAATAGAAACATATCAACATGGATAAATTACCAAAAGGTGATAGTCACTATGTTGTGAGTGGTACAGAGATTACTTATAAAAATATATTTAAAATACGTTCTCGAAACAATTTATAACTCTTAGACAATAGGTTCAAGCAAGTGACAGTTGACGCTTCAGCGCGATGTTTGACGCTTCGATACGGTGTTCATATATTTTTCTTTAATACAATGGAATATAAAAAGGTTTTAATACAAGTTGAAGATAGTTATGATAAAGTAAGTGGTAGAGATGTTTATTTAGTTTCATGTAGGTCAGTTTTTTATCTTAACTGATCCTGGTAGATGATGCTACGAAAGGGTACTAGGCTTATTTAAAAAAAAATCACATGTAATCTGGGTATATGTTTGAGTGAATCAGTGGATAGTTTGGATTCACAATTGGAAACGGTAGTTGTGGCTGCAATCGGGAAACAGTGTTATTCAATTTTTTCGCGTTTAAAAATACAATTGAAATCAGTGATAACCAATTTGGTGCAGACAAAGTTGCACGGGTCAGCTAGTAAATAATAGAATAGAAGATATTCTTTACAATCGTTGTAGTTTGAAAATGAATCAATGAAAATAAAATGAGTCATAACAAAAAACAAACACATACGTTAATAGAATTTAGCCATTAGATTTTATACTTCTAACTAATTCAGCTGATAGATAATTTCGCATAGAAACGTCAGTTCGTCTTGGCGCAACCGTTCTGTATGTCGCTTTATTCGTATCGACGGGGACGTTGGTTCGAATCTCACCGTTCACCCCTTCTGTTTGTTTTTTTTTTTTGAAGATGCATAGCGTGATGCATAAACTTTTATCTTATCTTACTGCTTTATATAACACAAAGAAAAGTTACCAAATTCCGTCAAGAATAACATGAACTACAAATTTTTAAGTTTTATCCGTTGTCCTGGAGAACCCCTTGCGTTTTATGAGACAAAAAAGTACCCTGGATGTAGCCTTGTAATATCAGTTGTCACTGTGTTACGTTTCGTTAAAATTGGTTCAGTTCTTTCAGTAACCGTATTACGGTTTAGACTCTAGACTTCATTCCTTTATCCTGAAGAACCCTTTGCGGTTTATGGAACAAAAAGTGTATTTGATGTAATCTCGTAATATTAGCTATCACTATGTCAAGTTTCGTCAAGATTGGTTCAGTACTTTCAGAGTGATGCGTGTGCATAGGGACAGACAGACAGACAGACAAAAATTGTAAAAAGATTATTTTTGGCTTCTATATCGATAACATAGTCTACCCTGATTAAAATTTACAAAAAATATTTAATGTAGAGATTTCAACTTGTTACAGTTTTATTATAGTAATAATAATAATAATAGAAGATAGATGTTATACAAATATACTTCGCGAGAACTTTGTACCTATGTAGATGACATGATTTTCGGTTGGCACCTACTTCCAATACATCTCTAGGTAGCACTCATATTCATATGTTCTATTTAATTTGGTTAATTTGATAAACAATTTATTTTTCGCTTTTTAGTGCCTTATGAGTTTTTGATTAACATTGAAGTCGGCTCAATTCTTTTTTTTTTTCGGAATTTACTTAATTTTCAATTTTTAGTTTACATAAATATATTTTACATGCAGTGCAGACAAACTCCGTTCCGTCTTAAATATATTAAAATATGCGCTTTTAGCACCCGATTAGGCCTGCCACTGCAGCGGCTCAAGCCTAGGTTCGATATCTCGGCCCTTGAGTACGTTGCTGGCGCGATACGGTGACACACAAATATACATCACTGCTACAACACTACACGATCACCCACACACACGTGCACGCCTTCACGCTTACACATTAAAGTGGAACGGTTTACTTTTTTTTCCCTTATCGAACTGAAAAACTCAATTTTCCGATAATAAATATATGGAGGAGTTGTTGAGGCGTGTATGCTTGGTACACATATACGTTTCAACAACTCATATATATATATGAATAGTTAGCTAGGTTAGCTAAGGTAGGTCGCGAATTTGCATGCAACAGGCAACAGCCAAGCCGAGGTGTGCCGCGCACCCTTGAGCTGGTTGCCAAAATAAAATCGGCTGAGTGTCTTAAGCGCTCGCCTCAGTAGTCCGGTAAATCTGTTAAGACCTTGCTGGGTCAATAGCGTAGTCAGTTAAAAAAAAAAAAATGTGTGAAGCGATGGTAGCCGAGTTGATGGTAGAAACTTTTGCGAATTATTGACAAGGTAGCGTTCGCACCAAACGTTACTTATTGTACAACCAATTTAAACCATATCTATAATATAAAATTGAATCGCTGAAAGCGTAAATCTCGAGAACAGCTGAACCGATTTCGCTAATTCTTTTTTTTTGTGTCTGTTATGGTCAGAAGGTTCTAATGCAAAAAACGCGTATTTTAATATACTTAAGGAGGAACGGAGTTCGCGGGTACTTACTATAAAATATATTTATGTACACTGAAAACGGAAAAATTAAGTACATTAAAAAAAAAGAATTAACCGACTTCAATATCATTCAAAAACCCATAAGGCACGAAAAATAAATAGATTATTAAATTAACCAAATTAAATAAAACATAAATATGTGCGCTACCTAGAGATGTGTTGGAAGTCGGTGCCTGTTATTTGGTTATTTTTTTGTAAATTTGGTTAATTTAACAAACTACTTATTTTCAGCTTTTTATTGCCTTATGGGTTTTTCATTAATATTGAAGTCGGTTAATTTTTTTTAATTTACTTTATTACTGTTAAGTTTATCGCATTTTTTTATCTTAGTACTTAGATAAGACTTAAAATTGAGTAGATATGTTAATTACTTGCCTAATATGACGGAATTATAATACCAAATGGTAGCTTAGAGTTAGACTAACCAAATTATTGCATAGTAATTGTTTTTATATTTTACTTTAATCTAATATCCGTAACCGAAACTATCCGAAACTAACTGATATTCCGAAATAATTACATTTCCGTAACCGTAACCGATATAATTATATTCCTATATCCGTAAAAATATCTTCTAACTGTAAAACACCTAAAAGCGGCTGGCTAAAGTTTTTTTATAACAAAAAAGAATAATACCACAGCAACATGCATATCCTGTTCGAGAGAATTAAAAATTTGTAGTAAATCTACAAATTTAAAACAGTACATAGAACGAAACATCCCACTGTCTTACAGGTAACATGACTTACTCTATTTTATAATGATTATTATGGTTCTTCTGACAGCAAAATACTGCTCTCTGTAAATTTCGTTCAATAAAACTAAAAACGTGTCATGCGAGTCATACGTTTATAACCTCAACATGTTCAATGAAAAATATGTTATGGTAAACTCGACATCAATAAGTTTAACAAACTACGATAAGCTACTTTTAAGAAATTACCTATTGTATTCATTCGAAATTAACTGGGTAAATATGTTTTATTGTTTTTTTATAAGACTTTGCGAATCACTCGCACTATGACACGAAATATCGGTTTTATTCATAACTTATTTTATTTATAATTTTTTAATGAAGTTACGAAAAAGTTTTTGAAAGGAAAACTTTTTTAGGCGCGATGAGCGATTCTTTTGCCGGATATGTATTTGTAATTTCGCGTCATAGGCGCGTTCCGGGAGACGCTCACAACACTCACAACGCCGTTTTCGCCGTTCCACTAGACAACCGCGAGCGTTGCGGTCGTGGCGAAAACGTCATTGATGACGTCATAACATACGCTCACGACGCCCCATGTCTGGACGTGGGTCGACGTGAGCGTTGTCAAAATTGGCGGGATTCTCAATAAAGATGGCGACCGTGAAAATGTCATTACTTGATACGGTATAGGATATTTATATTAAATAACATATTGTATTGAAATACGTAAATGAAATACGTTAATAAAATTTTGATAATTTTACTTCTTTTGAAAAATGTTTTGAATTCTAAAATTCAATTTCAAAATTAATGTATAATTATTTCATGGTAATTTAATATTTTTCATTTAGCCAATAAGGTCATTTTTTATGTTTTTATGATAATTAAAATAAAAAAATTGAATTATACATTGTTTCTTTAATATACTTATATGAATTTCATAATTATATGAATTTACTGTTAAGACTTACAAAGTGTAACTTAACCTCTCAAAGTTTTTGTTTTATTTTTTCTAGATCGCCATTTTTATTATTTATCTGAACGCTCAAAACGCCCACAAATGCGTTCCACTAGCTCTTACGATCGCAACGCTCGCGAGCTAGTGGAACGGGAAAACTCGCGGTCGTGAGCGTGAGCGTTGTGAGCTACTACCGGAACGCAGTCCATGACATTCATGCATGACGTCAGCATTACCGTTTGAATTGCGCTTGCCCGGCTTGCGTCAGATTAGCGATGTTATATTGATATTTAGTATCTCATCATATGTTTGATTGATTAAGACTTCATAAAAATGTAGGTATATCATTATTGCTCCGAGTGCCAATAGATATGAAAGCTACACTATTGTTAATAATTTCAATAAACAAATTCTGAAATTTAAATATTGTCATTCACAGTATAATTAATATGAAAATTTAAAAGAGAACAAATTAATTTCATTGTTTTGAGTTTTCACTTTCATTTTCTGTTGGAAAATAAATGATTAATATGACCCTCCTATGATTATTATTGGAATATGAAAAGCATGTCGAATTTTAAATATCAGAAAAAATCGTTTTTTTTTTTTTGCAGAAATCGATTATTTATTTTTACCAAAATCGATTTTTGACAAATAGATTATTATTGAATAAAGAAAAATCGATGCACATTTAATCGATTTTTTCCATTAATCTCACATCCCTAAGCTGCACATAGTGCTGCTTTAAGAATGTGCACTCTTAAGATTATGAATCGCCCTAATTAATAATAATCGAATGGTATTGAAATAAAATCCAATGTGGAGCAAAAAAGTTGTTATATTTGCATTATATTATTTACAGAATTACATTTATGAATTAGAATTGGGTCCACGACGACGGCCGAAGGTCTGGACCACGTTCACGAATCTGAAATAATTGTAAGATTATCTTTAAGTGTTCTAAAACAATGTCCCTTTTCTTGTTTGAGTTCTCTTAGTTCTTCTAAACTACGAAACGGATTTTAACACAGTTTCCACAATAACACGTGTGTCACAAGCACCTGTCAAGTATGTCGAGATATACAAATTTTCGTTAAATTTTTACTATCCACTAATTTGCATACAAGTATGTAAGGGTGTCGCAAATTTGTAAATAGCATGTTAGTGCATCGCTGAGTAGAAAAGGTTGAGAACCACTGGTCTAGAGGATTCATTGAGGAATATTTTCAGATATAATACATGAGTGATATCTATACAAATTTATATATTGAAATGAAGACGTTAGAATATAATATTCTACATTTCTTAATATTGTTATCATTTAAAGTGTTCTATAAAACAAAAATAGCTCTGTATAATAGCCATAAAGTAAAAGAAGGTTGGTTAACACAGCTGCTATGATAACAAACAATATGTAGCAAAAATATAATTCTATATTTTTGCCAAAAAGACACGAATTTCTACAGTAAGTAAATATAGTATTGATTAAAACAATAAAGTTTATATATAAATTAATAAATATATTATGTATCATAAAAAAAACTATATAGATACCTATAAAGATAGCGTAACATTTCTAAAATCTATTTGGCCTTTTAATTTTTTGCCATCGATAAAAAAAAATGTATTCTATAGTAGCTTTTCGTGTACACATATAGAGACAAGTCTATGTATTCTTATGAAACAAAATGGGTTAAGTCCATTAGATCGCTAATGTTGGCTAAAGCTTATTAGATGCATAGAAATAATATTCTACAGAATCGTACATTTGGAAAATGCCTATACAAATCCACGACGGTATGTGTATTTCCTAATGATAAGCAACAGTAATAATTTTTAGCATTTACTAATGCTATAAAGAGGTAAAGTTTGTGAGGTTGTGGGAGGTAATCTCAGGAAATACTGGTCCGATATAAAAAGAATACTTCAGTGTTATATAGTTTATTTAACGAGGAAGGTTATAGGCTATATGTCATCACGTTAAGACCAATAGCAGCAGATCACTAATGAAGAATGTATCAAAATCGGGGATTTTTTCCCTTGAATCTCCGCTGTATGTTGCTACATGTTAGCGTTAGTCCAAAGTAACTATACTATACGGACGAAGTCGAAGGTAGAGGCTAGTCGTTTATATATTATTATAATAAAATTGGTTATTTTGCGATGATGATTTAATTTTGATTCTTATCAGGTTATCTTAAGTTATCTTGGGCATTAAAAATAAAACAGTCTTTTACAGGACATCATGTGGAAGTTATCACAAATTAAAAATACATACTAAATTTTTTTTGACGACTCTTATAGTATATGTATTAACTTTATAACATGTGGGATTTGGTAAATAAAAAAACTATAGATCAAAATTTTAAACACCTTAAGAATTAAGTAACTTAAAATATAGAAATAATTAAATATCTACCTTCTGTTGTATTGGATCCTGCGCTTAGCACGGCCAGTCTTCTTCTTTTTCTTTTGTTGTTTCTCCACTTTGGGTGTCTGCCCTTTGACCTTACCTGAAATATTTTATTGTAAACTTAAATATCAATAAACAATTTTGTATTTTCTAATGTTTACACAAATATAAACTTATAGTAATCATGTAAATAATATTTTAGATTGATCCTGATTCAATCACATCAGTGAACGATCAATACCAGCCTGTCTGGGGGTTAATTTCGCTCTCGCACACCCGATTAGGCCTCCCACGGCAGCGGCTCAAGCCTACGTTCGAGCCATTGAGTGCGTTGCTTGCGCGATACGGTGACACACAAATATACATCACTGCTACAACACTACACGATCACCCCCACAAACATGCACGCCTACACGCTTACACATGAAAGTGGAAGGGTTTACTTATTTTCCCCTTATCGAACTGAAAAACTCTCAATTTTCCGATAATAAATATATGGAAGAGTTATTGAGGCGTGTATGCTTGGTACACATATACATTTCAACAACTCATACATTTATGAATAGTTAGCTAGGTTAGCTAAGATAGGTCGCGATTTTGCATGCAACAGGCAACAGCCAAGCCAAGGTGTGCCATGCACCCTTAAGCTGGTTCCCAAAATGGAATCGGCTGAGTGCCTTAAGCGCTCGCCTTAGTAGTCCGGGGAAGCTGTTAAGACCTTGCTGGGTCAATAACGTAGTCATTTCGAAAAAAAAAAAAAAAAAACAATATATCACCTGATATTAAATAATGACATGTCTTAACATTAACATGCAAACTGTAGATTGGAATCAGCTCTCAAGTGTAATTCTCAAAATAGAGTTTTATGTACTTAGAGACAGATTTTCTAATTGAGGATGCCTACTATTCAAGAAAATATTAAGAATACCCCTACTATCATACTATGGATTTATCACAAAATTTTTCCCCATATTTAATATTTTAAATAAATTAACTAACTCTTTTCACACAATAATTGCATCTCTAAATGTATATGTAAAACTATACTTTAAAGATGTTAGATATATATTTATACATTTGTACGATTTACTAATTACAAACAAGTCTACTTTATTTACAAACATAGTTACAATAAAACCTAGGTAAGCAGTAATATAAGGAACTAATACAATTTATTTTATATTTGTGGAGATTTCTCGCTAAACAGTTTTTAATCTATAAAATAACAGGCAGAACAGCAATTCTCACATAAAGATATGAGAACATTTTTTTCTTATTGAGGTTACTGTTTCTTGCTTATAGAAGATGGGAAATTGCATTTACTCTCATGTATAAAGTTCTCTCGCTTATCCAGTTCTAACTCACTCAGGTTTGACAACAATTGTTTCATAACAAACTTTGTTTACAGAATACAACTGAGACTCATAATTTTTAAGCATTATACATACCAGCACGAGCCAAGGATCCGTGCACTTTACCACCAAGTAGTGGCACTGTGAGGTCAAGCTCTGTTGATGAAAGCTCTGACACAAGGCATGTATCCTCAAGAGGTGCACCACACACAGACAGTGTCAACTCCTCACCCTCAACATCAGCAAGAGATCGGAGGCGGCTCTGGAATATATTACAAAATAAATTATTACAATGTAAATCTTACTTTATTACACACCAGCCTCCCGTGACTTTGTTTGCGTGTAATAGTTACATCGGGCCAATGCTAACATGCAGCGGCAGCTCTCAAATGGAAAAATATCGCTATTTTAAAACCTTTCACTGATGCTCCACTCCTATTGGTCTTAGCGTGACGATTTATAACCATCTTTGATAAATGAGCTATATAACAGTAAAAGAATTTTTGAAATTGGAGCAGTAGTTCCTGAAATTACTCCTACAATGTCACAAACTCATAAACTTTACCTCTTTATAATATATATAGATGAATATTATTTTCCATTTTTAACAACTCACTCACTGGACTCAAACCCTGTATTGTTGGAAATTTTAGAAACACATACAGTATATCCTGATTTAGAACAATAGTTTGTGTGTACAAACATAATAGCACCAGCTTAGACCACTCTGATAATATAATTAATGTAATGTCGCACTGATTAGATCATTGGGTTAAAGTTTGCAATCATTTGCAAAGCAAGCAGGACATGGAGGATTAACAAAGGCGAATGGTTTATCCAGCTATCTTCCCATAGAAAGATACTCCTGGTGGCCAGTTTGTAGCGAACAAATTGTCAAAATTAGGAAAGTCAATGCGTTGCACCATATTTGCAAGCAGTTTCATAAATTAATTTTACATCAATTATTTTCCAATAATACTTTATCTGTATAGCGTAATAATCTATAAAAATGAAAAAATTTTGAATAAATACTTAATTTTGTTCGTTTACACTTTTACACAAAAGTATGTAGATTTTAGTCATCTGCATCAAATTTCTGTTTTTACTTTGACTAAGATCAGCCAATGTAATGGCAAATTCGTAATTTCACTCGAAAAACAGTTTCTCTTTTGTCAATTAACACTCTTTAGATTTTGAGGTTACAATGGTATAACTTTTTCAGAGATTTTCAAAGTGTACAACCTAAAGATAAGAGTGGTAGCATTATAATCAGGGAAATAATCAGCATAGCTTTAAATCCAGTTTGTGCCATATGACACAAACACAGTTTGCCCAGTCTCTTTTGCACATTTAGTAAAAGTGATAAGAAATTTGAATGAATATTTTACCTTGATATCACCGATGGATTCTTGTCCGTTCACGTCAAGGACGTGCGTCGTCTGACCTCTAATGTGAAGCTGCATTTTGTAACTCCTGAAAGAAACAACACAATTTGAACAGCGTGGTCGCCAAACACGACATCACAATATGAACACAACTTTTGATTCTAGTTATAAAATCATACTTTGAATAAGCGTAAACTCACAAGAAATTTCATTTCAAAAACAATATATTACCTAATTTACAACTGCATCTAATATAATACAATAAAATTTTATTATTACAGAAATACTAACCTTATCTAGCTAGTCTGACAGCCAAAAGAAACAAAAATGGCGGACGGAAACGGATGAAAGAAGTGTTGTAGTTCATAACAGGCAGCATATATTTTTAAACGTGTATAATAATAATGCGTGATTACATTATTACTTTAATTCTATAACATATTACTATTCGTATGACGCTAATTAGTCCGGTGAAGCTGTTAAAACCTTGCTAGGTCAATAAGGTAGTTAGGTCGAGAAAAAAAAAAGCGTGACGCTAAATGTCTCGAATGTGTGGAAATGAGTAAGATACCTAAGCATCGTGATATTATATAAACGATTTATTTCACAACAAAAATTTTTTTTTTTTTTAATCGTACTAAGTAAAGAATCAATGAAATGCAAACCTTTGCCGTGGCCTATGACACTAAAAAAAACAAATTTGCATTTCTTTAGTGTATATAAGAATAAGATCATACAACATTGTCAATTACCAGAACGTATAATAATAATTCACTTATTTCTGATAATAGTGACGATATTTATCTCAATTTCACATATATTTTGAAGTTATATTTCTTTTGGCGCATTAGGGAATGTATTGAATACCTTTTTTTCTATTGTTAGTGTCATTTTTTCAACAAACGTAGAATAAGGCGAAAAAGATTTTTATCTTGTTACGCCAAAGTATAACTTCTAACGCATGTACATAATCAAGAGGCAACATATTTCTATTCATTCCATTTCTGAGTTTGTTTAAAATTGAATTTAAATGCGAAATTTTCCTTTTAGATTTTTATATAGATTCCCGCCCTAATAATAGGAGAAAATTGAGCCGTCACGGGACACCTGGCAGATGTGAAATATCGAAATTGTTCGAATCGAACGAATCTCAAATTACACTATTATAAGTATGCGAGTTCAATGCTGCAAGAGAGATTACGCACAGATGCTTACGCATGGCATAGCGTCGTCACGCCAAAACTCAGGTTTACCCGCGTCTATAGATGTTTCACATCAAAAAACCTTGACAAATAATATAGGTACCTAAACCTTCCACGTGAATCACTTTATCTACTGGTGAAAACCGCATGAAAACCGCGAATAGATAGACAGATAAACGTGACAGAGGACTTTGTTTTATAATATGCCGTTATTTACAGACTAATAATAACTTATATACAAATAACTATACAAAAAGGTTAAATTAAGTTTATATCATCGTAGTTGATATATTACCCAACTAAAACATAAATAAATATCATTATTATTTCAGTAGCCAAATTCTTACCGGCTAAAATGCCTATGCTACTTAGCGCATATCTGTATCAGATTTTGGGATTACGACAAATATACTCGAGTACCCTGGTCTCTTATTTTGGTTTCACATGAATAATAAAAGATGAGTACCTGTCTCATACTCAGCCATGCTTTCTTTAAAAGTATACGCCATACACGCCTCGTGTGTTGGCACGTGGTAGAGTCAAGAGATTTATCAGTGTTACATGCTGCTCCTCCTTCCTTGACTGGTTCTTCAACGGCACTGTTTGAGATAAATGCGAGTTTCTGGACCAATATTAAGTAATATGTTAAAAAATTTGCAATAGTGGAAAATATAAGTTTGCTAAACTAAAACAAACAAAACATTTTTATATAATTTGCACCACCAAATATTCAATTCTAATTAATACGAGCAGCCTCTAAATTGATGTCATATTTAGGTCAGACTACGTAGTACGTATCTTCTTACTAGTCTGCGAGTCAATGTAGGCTGTATAAGCAAGATATTTTTGGATGCTTATTTTATAATAAAAAAAAATACAATAAAAGTATGTTGGTACTAAGAACGTCATCGATGTCAATAGATTTTTGACAACAGGATAGCAATTGGAAGTTATCCAATGAGTGATAAAAACAACATAAACTTTACATACTTTATATGAATATAAATTTGATTTTTAATGTTGGTAAAAGAGGTGTCCACTCTAAAGCTCGTGATTGGTTGTATCTAAAAAGCGGCTGACTCGCCCGTCCCGTGTGATCTGTCTTACGGGGCTGTATTAGTTTTGTATATATTCGAAAATGGTTAAATGAAGTTTAAAATAATTGTTCCATAACATCTGCAACTATAGCGAAACGAACATGCTGTCTCGATTGCTTCGGCAATTTTTGTTTACTTTAGTACATTTATTTGTGAATGTAATTGTTTCGTTTCGTTATGTTTATTATAAATGTTTACATAAAAAGCGCACAACCGATGATGTGGTGCACAAAAATGATATAACGAAGATATTGGAACATATGCCAAGAATAAGCAAGTTACCAAAACATCTTGTTGTTCTGTACGATGTCGAACATCAAGGATTAAACGACTTAGCCCATGTGGTTATATGGAGCCTAGTTGCCGGTATACCTTACGTGAGCTTCTATGACGCTACAGGTAAAATTATATCCTAACTGATAATATAAAAGTGTAAATATAAATTTAATTATTGGCATTCTTTTTTGCATTGACAATAATACTATATAAGATACAAAAATCTGATGCTTTATTATTGTGGGTATGACACCTTTCTATGTTATTAACCCATATAATAAAGGAAGTTTATGCTGTTTTCAGTTAATAACAATTGTCTCATTAACTTGCTTACAACAGGTATAGAAAATTTTCCAATTATCATCTTAAATTTTGTATTGTTTAGCCTACCACTCATCCATGCATACGCTATGCATCTAAGTATCCTGTAGATATTTTATAATATTGTATCTTTATTAGAGAGTTAAATAATTAAACAATTCTCTGATTTACAATAATTAGGTTTACTATAAAATTTGTAATTGTTATACATTAGATAACTTTATATTTACAAAGAAAGTGGTAGATGAATTTACAATTTATTCAGCTGGAATATAAATATAAATTTAAGTTTTAATTATTAATATATTGATTTCAGAAAACTTTCTTTGTTAATATAACTAAAGACAGTAAATATTAACTAGACAATAATTATCAGCATATAAATTTCCTATTTAGAAATTTTAAATATTAGTGTAAATATTAAATATTTGGGGTGTAAGGGGTGTGAGTAACATCTTAAGACTTGAGACACCCAAGCCAACCTCACCTGCACGTGGTGCACCCTGCTGAATAACGAACGAGGCAATGGCAATAGAGGGGTGGTAGGGTTTTACAGCCCGACTGGGTCGCAACCACCATGTATATGGCGAATAAACCCATCATAGTGACTCGCTTCTGCGCGTCGCGTTTTGGGGTCAGCCTGTGCATATCCAGTACCGGGTGACTTTCGTCATTATGGCCGGCATGACGGTGGCGATCGGCGATGGATAATCTGTCTCTCGGTGGTTGTCGATGTTTTTGGTTTCTACTATGCTTAACATCAGGCATAGTGCCGTCACTTTGTCGTGATTCAATAAAAAAAAAAATATATGAGAAATATATGATGAGTGAATGTATTAATGAAATATTTATGTTACTATTATGTGATAGTATCACCTTAAGTATGTCATTCCATATTATTTAATTAATTTAATTTATGGCAATTCTTGATAACAGCCAGGTGTGATGAACACCATTATTATATTATTTTGATAAAATTGTAGTTGTTCCACAGGTACTTTTTATAGACGTCTTTCTAAACACAATTATTTAGATTGTTCACTAGTATGGTTTTACAATTAATTTTACATGGTCTTAATGTGATGGTGGAAATTATATTTTTTTTATTGTGCCATGTATAGTCAACATTAGCTTATTTGTGTATGCATTAATATTTCCATTAGCAATTTAATCATTCTAGTCTGTAGACACATCATATTAAAAAGCAAAATACTTTGATTTAGGGCATAGGTTTAGTATTAATGATTAAGCTGTGAGGAGCTTAGTGAATATAATCAATCTTTATAGGAAGTAGTAAGTTTGTTGATTCTACATCCAAATATCTATAAGATATATTTTTCATCATTAGATGTACTTCTTGGTCATTATCCAGTATTATTAGGGTTAGAATATTTCTTATTAGAATACAACTAATCAAAAATTATTTCCTTCTGTGATGTTCGGGTAGTGGAAAATCATTATTGTTGTATGAACTCATGCAATCTAGATTTACATTTTTTATTACATTTTTGCTACATCTACTTCTATTGTTTTATGAATATTGCAAATCCATGAAATAAGTTTAGCTACATGTAAACATAGTTTGAAATAAATACAATACTATATTAATTAATTTTAATCATATTTTATTTTTGCATCATGTTATTGGTTTCATTTATTTAATGGTACAAATTCAAGGTATACATTTCCTTTACTTTAGTACTCTTTGCTAAATATAATGACTTAATATAAAAATATATTAGAAATGAATGCTAATTTTAAATAAAAAAAAAATTGTGGTGGTGTCTAAACTTATGTATATTGATGGTGTAAAACTAATAACCATTAAATCTTTGCATAAGTCATACAAAAAATGTATGTTCCTAAGAGGTTTGTAACTCTCTTAGATACTTAAATCTCACAATGAAATATGAAATTAAGTAATTTGTATAAAAGATTTATTGTACATTCTAAAACGAAAATGTTTTTTTTTTTTTAATTTACAATTGAGTTAACTAATGCAGTATACAATAATGCCAACTCATTTTTCAAATTCTAATATATCCTAAGATTAAGCTATATTTAATGAATTTGATTTATTTAATCTACATTTTAGGATGAAAATTATTTAAAAATATGATCCTCCAAATTCCCAAAATGTAATTTTGAAATGTTTAATCTTGATCTTCTATATTGCAAAGAACTATTTTTATCAAGTTTAATTCAATTTTAAAAAAACACAATAAGTTTTCTATATCAATTACTGTTACCGAATTTGCTGGGCTAAAATGTTATTTTCTAATTACTTCTTAAACACATTGTAGAAATAAATTATCTTTGTGGTAGCTGTGACCTTTAACCTTGTGTAGTTTTGAATACCATTGACAATTATAAATTTGTCAATAATTTATATTATTTTTGTGGCATTTATCTATCTATCTATATATATCTTGTGTGACTGCATTCCAGTAAGCACTCACGACGCTCACGCTCACGACCGCGAGTTTTCCCGTTTCACTTACTCTCGAGCGATTTTTTTTTTTCGAAATGACTACGCTATTGACCCAGCAAGGACTTAACAGCTTCACCGGACTACTAAGGCGAGCGCTTAAGGCACTCAGCCGATTCCATTTTGGAAACCAGCTCAAGGGTGCACGGCACAGCTCGGCTTGGCTGTTGTCTGTTGCATGCAAAATCGCGACCTATCTTAGCTAACCTAGCTAACTATTCATATATGTATGAGTGGTTGAAACGTATATGTGTACCAAGCATACACGCCTTAACAACTCCTCCATATAATTATTATCGGAAAATTGAGTTTTTCAGTTCGATAAGGGAAAAAAGTAAACCCTTCCACTTTCATGTGTAAGCGTGTAGGCGTGCACGTGTGTGGGGGTAATCGTGTAGTGTTGTAGCAGTGATGTATATTTGTATGTCACCGTATCGCGCAAGCAACGCACTCAAGGGCTCCCTACCGAGGGACAGAACCTAGGCTTGAGCCGCTGCCGTGGGAGGCCTAATCGAGTGACTCTCGAGTGGCACAATCGTAAATGCTAGTGGAACGCATCTTGAATGTTCAGATAAATAATACAAATGGCGACCTAGAAAAATTAAACCAAAAGCTTTAAGAGTTTAAGTTACAATTTGTAAGACTTAACAGTAAATTCCAATTATTATTAAATTGGTTTAAGTATATTAAAAAAAAAATCGATGTATAATTCAATTTTCTTATCATAAAAAGATAAAAATGACTTTTTGGTTTAATAAAGACATTAAATTATTAAAGATTATTTTCTACATAGAATTCTCACATTATTCAATAGAATTTGAAATTATCAAAAGTTATTCATGTAAATATATTAACAAATTTAATTTATCCAATAAATACAATATGATATTCAATATAAATATTCTTTATCGTACCACATAATGAAATTTTTGCGGTCGCCATCTTTATTGAAAATCCCGCCAATTTTGTCAACGCTTACATCGATCCACCTCCAGAATAGGGCGTCGTGAGCTTCGCGTGAGCGTATGTTATGACGTCATCAATGATGTTTTCGGCAAAACTGCAACGATAACGGTCGTCTAGTGGAACGGCGAAAAGGCTATTGTGAGCTTTTTAAACGTCTTGTGGAACGCGCCCATATGTGGTATATCTTTGTCATAACTTCGTCTATACTTTTATATTTCATCGTCATCCTTCATCATATACTACATCAAAATTTAATAGTTATTTGAATCAATATATTAAAACATGCATCAATCTCTCGACACCTTTTTGCTATCTATTTTTACGGCCAGTATACAATTATCATGTGAATTGATCAGTCAGCATACTTATAATTAAGAAGGCTATATAAGTATTAAAAAATAATCTTCTGAATTCTACTTAAATCTCTAAACTTTTCAGATGTCGAGAAAAGAAAAATAACGTGAAAAATTGAAAATAATGTTACTTGTGTATTAAATGCGCCGCGCTCGCCGACCGCTCGCGTTGTCTTTTCCCAAGTCTCCACCTAACCATTCAAATTTAAAAAAGGCTTGTTAATAATGTAAATATACTTAAGTCAAAGGAATGTTAAAAAAATCATAATTTATTCGACTTTTATTCATGGGCAAATAAATACTTTTCTTTCTACTAATACTACTATACTAATAATGTTTAAAAAAATCGTAGAGTTTATAATTTCCCCAATACTTTCAGTACATAGTTTCTCAAGTTAATTCGTCATTGTCACACTGGTCATACATATATCAGCAATCCAGATTGAAGATTATGAACACTGATAAAATGTTTGCATTATTATGTCACTGGGAAAACAAAATAATGATATATATAAGTTTTATAAACTTGTACGAAAATTTTAAATAGTTTAAGGTTTTATGCATTGTTATACTAGGGGAATTTGGTTTACATGTAACCAATTATGGCTTAGTATGTTTGCAGTTTTGATAGACCGTTAAGAGGTAGATTTGAATGTTACAATGTTTGAACAATCGCTTTGTAGATTAACCTTTCTTTGATAAGACATTTTCCTGTTTTCGGTTGGCTATTTACACTTCTCGTTGTCCATTTAGATATTCGTTGTAATGGTTAATTCCGTTAACTGCATTTGAGAATCGTAGTCCGGTGAAGCCGTTAAGACCTTGATAGGTCAATAGCGTAGTCAGTTCGAAAAAAAAATGCATTTGAGAATCAACCTCTTTGCTATCTTAGAGTCATCTAGTCTAACTTCAGATTTATTGAAACTATTCAAGAGGTTTTATCCTTAATAGGGAATTTTCAAAATTTACCTAAGTACTGTGTATTTTGAAACGTATTGTAGAGTTTGGATACCTGTCGGAGATGTCGTAATTAATGATAAAATCCATTATTCTCTGACATGACTACTATTTTTTCTATTTCTACGAAGTCATATGAATGGCGTAAATTCTTAATAAAACGTCAGTGTTTTATTTTCCTTGTTATGAGGAAATATTGAATTTTGTATATTATATGCATTCTCGCCTCGGCTTCGTATAGATGCAATGTACTTAATGGAGTCATAAGTGTCTGAAGGATTTAGATCTATTTTTTTGCATGCAACGGGCAACAGCCAAGCCGAGGTGTGCTGTGCACCCTTGAGCTGGTTGCCAATATAAAATCGGCTCAGTGCCTTAAGCGCTCGCCTTAGTAGTCCGGTGAAGCTGTTAAGACCTTGCTAGGTCAATAGCGTAGTCAGTTCGAGAAAAAAAAAAAAAATTTTTTTGTCAGATGTTTAGTTTTTCAAAGACAGAAGCTATGTCATAATTTTCATACAAATAAAATTTTATACAGTGTGCAAGTCAGTGTTATATCCTAAAATATTGGTTGAAATGATAAAATGCCTTTTTGATGTACATTAAATACTCAACGAAATTAAAGTTGGATTCTATATTTCTCACAATAGCGTCACAATAACAAAATATATAAAAGGTATAAAAGATTACTGTGGGTTATTCTTAGGTACGTAGTACATGGTAGACATCATATACCTTTTGTAGACAAATTTTAGATGTACAATTCTGTACTATATTATTTTTATATATAACATAAGGTTTAGCCGCTCGAAAATTCTTAATTACGATTTATTAGAATACAACTTTTTTTCCTTTGTAATATGGATAATAATATACATATAAATCTTCCTATACAAATTATCTAAATAATAGTAAAAGTCGGTATCAAAATTAGTTTTTAAGTACTAAACATAAGGTATGTCTAGTACTTTAAAACGCGATAATTAAAACCCAATTTCGACTTTATTACCATATTAAATACTATTTTATGTAGTCAATATAATTATTTTAACGATCATTAGTTTTTTTAAACTTTATTTTTGGCAATAAATCTTTTCGATTATTACTGCCATTGCCACGTAGTTAATAATATCACAAGCGTCGTGCGATCATTTCAATATTAAGCATCATGTAAATCAATATTCTAACAAGATGGTAGATCCCTTGCTAGAACCTTCCAGGGAGTTTTTGTGGCATCTCAGAATTTCATGCTCCGTGGTATTGTATTCCATTCACTTCACTTATGCACAATAAACTAACTATATTACGTAAGACAACAACAATATTACAAAATATAGAGTCAAATAACAAAAGATTATGAATAAAATATAAAATCCACTACATGACAGACTGAAATCTCGCCAAAAACTCTCGATGATTAGTTAATATTTGAGAATCGACAGTTAAAACTTACCGTAAGAGTCCATTGATTTTTTTTCTTTTGTTCCAGGGAAATTAAAAAAAGATGAAGAGAAACTATTTCATGAAATAGAAAAGAATAAAAAAGGTATTCCTGGATGCATTAAATGGTCAAGGAAACCGGATTTGAACGGTTACTCCAACGGTAACCAAGCACATACAGTGAATATAAATATTTTCTCATGTTATGACGGTCGACCGACTATAGCGCAATGTATACAACTAATAGCTAAAGAAAAATTACCTTTTAGAAAAGAATCTAATGAATTAACAGCAGATGAGTTTGACGAAGTACTGTCTGCAATGTATCCATCCATTCCCGATCCCGATATGGCATTATATTCGGGCCCGTTATGTTCGACACGTGGCCTACTACCGTGGCAGATAAGGTTAACAGAGTTCATACAATTATCTCTATATTATAATGTAAGCGTTGAAAATTTTATAGGTGCTATGTATAAATACAATAAATGTGATCAGAGGTTTGGGAAATGATTTTTAGCTAATTGAAATAATGTATATCAAGATTAGGCCTAAGTGTAAAGGTAGTATTTATTAAGTTATGCGTCTGATAATTGTGTATAAAATAATATTAATGAAAATTTGGTGCGTTATTGAAAAACACACTTTGTAACTAATTTATATTCAGAATATAACTGTTTTTAATTCTTTTATATACAGAAATGGCAATGTTAGAATACGTCGACTTAACGTATATTCTATCAGGTCTAAATTTTCAATTGGCTACATACATTATTTTCTCAGCAATTAGTAAAATGTACGAAACAAAGCGTGAAAATCTGAATGCTTAATGTAATATTTTATTGTATATATACAAATTAAAACGTTTTAAATTTACTACGTTGTATTATTTACACAAACAGCGTACCTACATGATTGATAGAAACCTTTGTCACAGTACACATAACACCAGGTATGGAAACTCCCTTTAAACGCTCGCACGGGCACACTAACACAAACATGCGCATCGAAACGACCCTAAGCGGACCTCGCGGTGCTGTCCATAGAATTACTTTCAAATACTTCTCGTCGATGCGTGTTTGTGTGAGTGTGCCGTTTTCGAGCGTTTGTTCGTAGTTTCCGTACTGTCTCATATTTATACTGTGCCTTTGTTATTATATTTCTCATATTATCAATCTACGTATGAGATTCCATAAAAGAAAGTTCTGAAGAAGTATTGTACATTGTCAAATAATATTACTGTAAAGGTGCTTGGTTCAGCTCAGATAGGTCGCGAATTGCACGTATCAGGCAACAGCCCAAGCCGAAGTGTGCCGTGCACCCTTGAGTTAGTTGTCAAATAAAGACGGCTGAGTGCCCTAAGCGCTCGCCTTAGTAGTTCGGTGAAGCTGTTAGGACCTTGCTAGGTCAATAGGTAGTCAGTTCGAGAAAAAAAAACTGTAAAGATGTGATCTGGGGACACGACAGTGTCCACGCCAAGTCGAGCAAAAAACGGCACGGCCGTACTATCCTTATGTCGAAGTAATTCAGGCAATTTTCGACCCTTTATAACTTAGTTGTGGATAAAACTAAAAGCCTGAATATCAATAGTCATAATCTTTTATGTTGTAAATAAAATATATTGACTTGACAATCGCACTAAACAATCTTGTTTAATATATGTATTACTTGTGAGATACGTTGTATACCAGATTAGGCCCCCCTCGGCAGCGAGTCAAGCCTAGGTCCGTTCCCTCGGTGTGAGTCCTTGAAATCTTACATCGCCAAGACAAAATTACACATATCACCCCCACACACGTACACGCATACATGCTAACACATGAAAGTGGAAGGGTTTTGTTTCTTTCCCTTATCGAATATGATATATATATAAGAGTTGTCGAAGTATGTATGCTTGGTACACATATATATTTCAACAACTCATATATATATGAAAAGTTAGCTTAGCTCAGATAAGTCGTGAATTGTATGAATCAGGCAACAGCCCTAGCCGTGCTGTACCGTGCACCCCTGAGCCAGTTGTCAAATAAAATCGGCTGAGTGCCTTAAGCGCTCGCCTAAGTAGTCCGGTGAAGCTGTTAAGACCTTACAGGGTCAATAGCGTAGTCAGATCGAAAAAAAAAAATGAGATACATTGTGCTTTCCTGTGATAGCCAAGTCAATCTATTTTATTTAAAACATAAAATTTGTAATAGTGATATGGTCACTACAAGGTGTTAGGTTAGCTAATTACGTAATAACTTAAGACAGAAGGTCCCTTGAGTAGAAACTTAATAGAGTAACCGACTTGGTATTACTTGGATCTCACAACTTTTTACGTTAAAAGAACTGAGTTGCGAGACTTGGCTTTATTTACAAGTTTTGTTTTTGATGGCATTAGTATTTTTCATAAATAAATCTGTTGTGTAGAAAAAGTCAGTAAAGCAAAGTTTTTTGAAGGAATTATTTTATTTTATATGTAAATTGATGCTAGTTACACATACATTATCATAGGCAGAGAGTAAATATTTACACCAGAAGCGAGTTCAACTGCTCCCACCTGTAAGAGAAAAACCTTAAAATAATATTTAATTCATATATAAACTTATTTACCTAAGATACCAGAAATGTATTTTCTTTTCTCTAAAAATATTTTGGTTTAAAATCTTTAATATTATATATTAGTGATTAATAAAAATTTCGCATATTTAGTCCATTTATTTATCTACTTTTCTCTCGTATTTACGCCGCGTCGTCATTAATATTACAATAACTTTTGATAGAGTAGACCGATTTTAATGAAACAAAGACTAAGTTATAAGTAATTCTGTTTTGAATGGCACCAGATTAGGCCCCCTCGGACCAGATTAGGCCCCCCTGGGCAGCGGCTAAAGCCTAGGTCCGTTCCCTCGTTCCCTCCCGATGCGAAATATCTATAAGAGTTGTTGAGGTATGTATGCTTGCTACACATATATGTTTCAACAACTCATATACGTATGAATAGTTAGCTTAGGTTAGCTCAGATAGGTCGCCAATTGCACATATCAAGTAACAGCCCAAGCCGAGGTGTGCCGTGCACCCTTGAGCTGGTTGTCAAATGAAATCGGCTGAGTGTCCTAAGCACTCGCTTAAGTAGTCCGGTGAAGCTGTTAAGACCAGGGTCAATAGCGTAGTCAGATCAAAATAAAAAGTTATGATTGGTGTGGTTTTATTGTGAACCCAGTACTTTAGCATTGATGCGTGGTCATACAAACAGACTGACATTTCTAAAAATCGAACAAGTACAAAAACGTTTTATTTAAATTCTTATCACATGTATTGATACGTATAATGTCACATGTCGTAGATTACGAGGAATATTAAATATAATAAATTTAACATGTTTACTTATTACCAATTAAATCAATATTAGTTAGAACTGAAGTCGTATATCTTCACATATAATGTTAATCGACGCCCATAAATAACTAATCTCTTAAACACGTTAATTGCTTATTTATATATTACAAAGATTTAAATTGTTGACAACATTGTCATTTATTTATTGTTCTAAGACTAGGAATGTAACTCTTAAACGCAGCTATCGGAACAGATTTATATGTTTGGAGAGACATTTCCGACTTGAGAATGATAGGGCATAATAAACCCAATAACCATACTGAGGTTTCAATACTATTTATTCCTTAGTCGAAAGCTTTGTATCATTGTAACATTCGAACTTATGTCAGTCGACGCGGTGTTTGAGCACGCTACTACTGAGCTATCAAAAACATTGCAGCCGACTTAACTTTTGAAGCTTTATGCGCACACTCTGTATCTACATGATATTGGCGGAATTGTGTATTGCCTATACACGGCACCATAGATTAAAGAAGAACAAAAACTATAAAGCTGTCATTAATTTCCATCCTACGAGTTTATTAAATGTGATTTTTGTGATCAAGTTTTAACATAATCGTAGTTCTACGATCTAAGAATGTACAAACGAAAGAAATTTAACATTAGTCTTGAGAGATATTAATAGGATTACTTCTATTATATTCGTAAGGCTATACTTATCGTATCTTTGAGAGTGTTAAGTTTTGACAGTATTATTGTAGTCCGGTGAAGCTGTTAAGACTTTGCTAGGTCCATAGCATAGTCAGTTCGAGAAAAAAAATACAGTATTATTTTCATTTAATATAGTTTTCATTTTTTGAAAATGGAACCTATTCTCGCAACATTATTATTTTTCCGGCAAAGGCCATATTGTTCCACTGTTCTGTTTTTGTAATTTTGACAGTTCTCACATATTGCTTATTCAAAATATCGATCAATCCAAAGAGAATATCTTATTCGATCCCGGTAAAATGTTTCTTACGATGTATTTTATATTTAGGTATTTTTAAAACACGCAGAAAAAAATACTAATGCATAATATATGTGCAAAGTTTTGGCGATTTGTCCTTAAGTCATGCTCGAACGACGCCGCGGCCGGAAATTTTGTAATTAAATTTCGCGAAAACACTAATTATGTTGTCCGAAAAGATATATTTTACAATTATTACCTAAGTTTATTTAACGCAAAATGAGTCGGTAATAATCATTAATGTTAATTTGTTTGTTTATAATTACATTATAGATATGTAATTAAACATACATAGTTGCATAACCATATATAATTACTTTATTTGTTATCGTCCTAGATATGTGTGCTTGATTTTTTTTTAAATTTAATTAGGTATCTATATTTCTGTTGCATTCGGGATTTTGATACTTTAAAATTTATTTTTAACTACAAATAAATTTAGCACATATACGGGAATCATATATAATCATTATTTAAGATAAATAATATCAAAAATATGTTTAAGGACTTTGAATATTTCTTATTTTAAACCCTTGGAGTGTTAATACAAAAAAGTTAAATACGTTTTCTTGCTTTATAGAAGTTTGGGTACTTACGTATTAAATGCATCGCGCTCGCTAAACGTCCGACATCTTGCTCTTTTATCTCTGTTTGGTTTGGTTATGTTAAGCTTCCGAAAATGGATAACACGAGCTTACCGCGGCAGCCGTCTGCGAGCGTGGTGCATTTAATACGTAAGTACCCAAACTTTTATAAAGCAAGTTTCAACACGTATTTCACTTTTTTGTAGTAATAACACGGTTGTTATTTATATTTTTTTAAACTGTATTAAAACAATGAACGGAATAAAAAAATATGGAATTATTTTTATTTGTTTTTGGCATAATTTGGTATGTACAAATGTAGTTGGGTATAATTATATTTGGTTGCTCATTAAAATGAAATAAAAGATTATTCAAACAATACATAATGCATTTCAGATAATCTTTAATTAGCAGAATTGTTCAGGCACACACATATTAGCAATTTTACAATTCCCAATACAATTTGAACATAAGTTCAGCAGTTTCAGCATAAGTGTGAACATAGAGGTTTTTATACTATTTCGTATAATTCGCTACTAGGTGACGACACAGCACGTCGATTTTAATATAGCTCAATCGATTGTAATGAAAATTGGTATTCATTTTATTGTTACACAGTTTACACTCTAAAGATAAAAATAAGTTAATATCATCCGATTAAATGACCTTGACCTCCATCGACAATTATTTATCATTTTTAAAACTGCATATTTGACTTTGATCCGCTAATGTCGACATTTACTAATGTTTCACTTGAGTTTTTGGCGGGATTTTAGTCTGTCAAGTAGTGGATTTTATATTTTATTTATAATCTTGTGTTATTTGACTCTATATTGTGTAATCTTGGTCGTGTTTTACGTAATATTGTTAGTTTATTGTGCATAAGTGAAGTGAATGGAAAATAATACCACGGAGCATGAAATTCTGAGATGCCACAAAAACTCCCTGGAAGGTTCTAGCAAGGGATCCAACATCTTGTTAGAATATTGATTCACACGGTGCTTAATATTGAAATGATCGCACGACGCTTGTTATTATTGACTACGTGACAATGGCAGTAATAATCGGAAAGATTGATTGATAAAAATAAAGTGAAAAAAAAAATGTTTCACTTGTAATAAAATAATAATACTGTACATACTAACTAGTCATTTGGTGAAGCTTTGTTTTAACTTGCAACTTTTATCCAAATACAAAAAAATTAAATGCGTACTGAATACTTGCTTTAAAAAGGTTGCGTTTTAAATGAACCGCGCTTGCTGAATGTTCGCCATCTTGCTCTTGTGTCTCGCTTTGGTTAGGTTAGGTTAAACTAGCGAAAAAAGGATAACGCGAAGTTGCCTCGGCCGAGCGGGGTGCATTTAGTACGAAACCTTTTTAAAGTAGGTATTTAATATGTATTTAACTTTTTTGCAATAACATCGACTGAGTCCATTTATATGTGTAGGTACATACTATCCTACTCGACAATTTGGCTGTAATAATCTACTAGAAGATTGGTTGCCAAAAATAAATTTAAAAAAAACCACTGAAAAATAACAGACACATCAATACTATTTATACTTATAGATTCATTTGAATTATTTTATTTCTCATTACATAATGTACACTTTGCACCGAGATTATTAAATTGGATTACATCGTTGTGGCCATTTTTGTGTGTATTGTCCTACAAGTGATATCCATGTTTAAGTAATCTATACTAATATTATAAAGCTAGCGGGTTTGTTTGTTTGGTGAAACGCGCTAATCTCAGGAACTACGGATCCGAAGTGAAAAATTCTTTTAGAGTTAGATAGCTCGTATATCGAGGCAGGCTATATGCTATATATCACGCTAAGACCAATAGGA
>JACEII010000020.1:1990820-2017005 GCA_014332785.1 Antheraea mylitta
GAAATAACAGTGCTTGCATTGTTGTGTTTCGTTCGGTCAGTGAGAGAGCCGGAGGCCCACGTCCCTTCCTCTTTCCTTCTTTCACTTTCCTTCCCCTTCCCCTTCTCCCATATACAGGCTGGCAACGCACTTGCGACGTCCCTGATGTCGCTAGTGTCTATGGACGGTGGTGATCACTTAACATCACGTGACCCACCAGTTCGTTTGCCTCCTTTGATATAAAAAAAAAAAACTTGTTTCCAAAACTATTATTGTGTGTTGACTATTTTATTTTAGTAGATATCATGACATAGCATAAAACAAAGTGCCCTACCGCGTCTGTCTGTTCGTGATTAACTAAAAAACTATTGCACGGTTTTCACCAACGGATAAAGTGATTTATGAGAAAGGTTTTGGTATATAATTTGTCAACGTCGTAAAATAAAACTAATTTGGTTGAACTTAAAAACGTCTAATTTAACCTTTATTTAAAGTTAATGGTTAAAAATGTTGTGATGATTAAGTTCAGGTGTTTTTCTTCAGATTTTTGAATTTTAATATCCGTTGTGTAAATACTAAGAATTATAATTATTAATGAGATATGAAGATATACTTAAGCGTTTATAAATTTCAAGGTTTTTTAACACATACAAAAAGACACAATTATGATATTTTTACAGCTGTTATAAAGTAGTATATTTTAATGTTTTTCATTACAACTCATTTCACAAATGTTTTAGAATAGACTATGAAAATAAATATGTATATTTTGTATTCCTTTTTATAGTAATTGAAATAATTAATATATAAAACTATGCTCAGGTAGAGGTACAAATTACAAACATGCTTTGTTCTTCAACTAATAACTATATTTAATACTAGGATCTGCACGCGAATTCGTTCGGGGTCATCTCACTCCACTCCCTTGCGAGAGCGGACGAGGAATCTGTATTGAGGCGTATTGCCTCCTTCAGTGGCTTTTCGTCGGGGCCCATGAATATGGGTCGGTCCTTGGGGTGCACATTCTGTGTTAGTGTGGTAATTGGGCGGGCTATCTCGTGGGTGGCCGGTCATACTGCCGTGCAATCATAGCCATACTTAGTTTAGCTGGTAGTCTTGTATGAGGGCACAGCATAGTTCTAAAGCTTCGGGGTGCGAATTCGTTCGCGTGGAATAGTTACTTTAGGCTAACACTAACACGCAGCGGAAATTCTGAAGAGGATAAAAACACCCATTAATCATTGGTTCTCCGCTCCTATTGGTGTTAACGTGATGATATATAGCCTATAACCATCCTCGATAAATGAGCTATATAACATTGAAAGATTTTTTTCAAATCGAACCAGTAGTTTCTGAGATTACCCCCTACAACACCACAACGTCACAAACTCACAAACTTTACCTCTTTATAATATTAGTATAGAGTAGGGCGTTTAAAAAAAAAAAAAAAAATTTTTTTCCTCGGAACCACGCTCAAAAGTTTCGATTTAATGCCAAAATAGGCCTCTGAAAATATGAGCCCTTAATATTAATATTTAGGTTGTCCGCATCGCACTTTTCTATTTCCCATAAGAGTAACACAGAAAGAAGTTTTATTTTTATTTATATAACTAATGAACGATATATCTTATTGCAATACCCATTCATTATTTTTGTAGAGAACTTAACGTTCTACAAAAAAGGTTTGAAGTCAATTGTTGTATGTAAAAACTGCGAGCCAAGTCATCATTGTCGATAATATGTTTCCACACTTGCGTTAATTGCGACCATAAATAAAAACTTCGTGACAATATACGCAGGTGTGGGAGTCGCATTAGATTGTTTTACGCTCAACGTATTACAGTATAATCTCACTGATCCGGCACTTCGATAGATCGGCACGTCCAATAATACGTCAATAATTCAGCAGAACATACGCGAAAAGGTTTTAAGCAAGGACTACAATTTGCACAAAGCAGACCTCAATTACGGATGACATATTTTAAAACTATGTAATTACGTACGTACATGTTAATTTAATACATTACACACATTTATTATTCCCTCTATGAAATGCTTAATTTTATTCATTACCTATGACTTTTTCACTATAATCCAATAATCCGAACATTTCAATAATCCGGCACTCTCCGGTTTTTAATAGTGCCGGATTATTGAGATTATATTGTACATATGTGTTCGTCGAAAGCAGTATATGCGCTATCGTGTCAGAGACATTAATCACAGGTCACTTCAGAATATACAACATAAGTAATATAAACGGAACTTGGCGGGATCTTGGAATGCCATGTAGTGGACTTTATATATTATTTATAATCTTATGTTATTTGGCATTATATTTTGTAAGATAAGTGGTATTTTACGTAATATAGTTTGGTTATACCATATATTTATATTACATTATGTATTATATCTTATTATTTATTATTATTTGTTACATTATATATATTTGTTTATATACTACCACGGAGCATGGATTTTGATGCGCCACAAAAACTTCTCGTAAGGTTTAACAAGATGGCCGCCATCTTGTTAGCTCATTGAAATGATCGCAAGAAACTTGTAACATAGTTATCCACTCTACAATGGCAGTAGTAATCTAGAAGAAGATTGGTTGCAAAACAAAACAAAATAATTAAAAAATACATTTCTGGTATGTCTTATTGTTTCTTATGCTACTCCCACACCTGTATGCCTTTGCTTGGGCTAGTTATCGCGTTGAAAATACTCGGAATTAACGTCTGATGTATGTAAAAGTTGCAAGCCCAGTTATTAGTGTCGATAATATGTTCCCACACCTGCATGAATTGCGACCATATACAAATCTTCGTGACAATATACGCAGGTATGGGAGTCGCATTACATTGTTTTATGCGTAACGTAATATTTATACCCGATGTATGAGTCGTTACATTTCAAAATGTTTTAAATTCAATTTTAATCGTTAAATGTTTAATTTTTTTAAGATTTCCAGTTTTTATACACTGAGAACGAAGTTCAAATTTTGCCGTTCATAAGGTTTTTTGTTTGTTATGACCTTCATATTTTACAGGTACAAAATTTTAAGATGTTGAAAAATAACGTAAAACATTACTTAAGAATGGCTAAAATTGGATTTAGCAGTGTAGTCTTATGAAGCTGTTAAGGCCTTGCTAGGGCGAGTGTAGTCAGTTAGAGGAAAAAAAAGGATTTAGCTTATTTTCAAATGTAGTATATGTAGAGTATTCGTTCAAAGCTGTATATAAAGAAATTGTGTAATATCAGAGACATTAATCACGGATCACTTGGGACGCTACAACATAAAAGATACATAAAATATACAACCTGTAGTCGGAGTAACCTGGTGTCCGGAGGGTTCACCGTCGGTGTCGGGAGTGACTGGCGCTGCGCGATCGCCGTCGCTCGTTGTCCCTACACCGGTCATACCTATCGTACTTGTCGCTGTCCCTCTCCCTTCTGTCCCTCGAAGTCCTCCTCCTATCGGAACGGTCCTTCGAACTCCTCCGCCTGTCGGAACGGTCCTTCGAACTCCCCCTCCTATCGGAACGGTCCTTCGAACTCCTTCGTCTATCGGAACACGACTCGTAACTTAACGAGCGAGATCGACGCGCGCGTTTTCTCCCCCTATCCTCCTCGAACTCCTCCCTGTATTTACGTTTATCGTAGTCCCTACTTCTCGACGATTTATACTTATCGTCGTCCTTTTTCCTCGATCTACTTTTATCCTTATCGTTATCATGGTTTCTGGATTTATAAGTTCTCTCCCTTTTCGATTTATCTCGCTTAGATCTCTTTTGCGACTCGCTAGAGCTGGAGTTTTGACGTTTACGCTTTTTGTCTTGCTTCGTTTCGATTCTCACTTCGGACCCGCTTTCAGATGACGAGTCGCTAGATGATGACGAGGAATCGTTTTCTGAATCACTGGTCGACGATGAATTCTCTTTGTTGTTGTTGACTTTGGTTGCGTTCCTTGGTTGAGGACTCGGTGTCTTATCCCATTTGTTGGATTTCTTGACTTTCTCTTCACTGATAACTTCAGATTTCTTTATTCCGTCGGCTCTATCCGTAGACTTTTGTGAATTTCTCCTGTCTTTTGATGAACGACGATCGGTTAATGTTTGCAGTGTTTCTCCGTCTACCGGTGGTGGAGTCGCCGAGGAACCTGTAAATGAATACCGAATATTTTATTGGAATGAACTTATGAGTAATATCATATGCATTGGAGATTGTATGTCGTATTTATATACTGACGTATTCTTCTTGGTCTTTCTGGAGTAGTGCTAACTGGTGTGGTTGGTTCTTCTGTCTCCTTGGCCTCAGCTCGTCTCACCTCAGCTTCAATATCTCGTGCTGTACGTTCGAACTCCTGTCGCTTACGCCTTATGATGTCCTGCATGGTTACAAATAATATATATCCATCGAATTTCACTATTGTACCAGTCCACTTTATTTCATGATAAAAAATATTAAATTTTGGTAGACTGTAAATTAAAAGACGTAAATAAATATGTTATAAAAAACAAAGTATAATAATTATTTTTTTATATTCTGTGTACATTTAGAAAACTAAAAAGAACCCATTGGACATTGTTGTAGAAACTTGAAAGGAAAATTACGAAGCTACTGTTTAATTTCCATTAGTTATTTATTTTAATTATTAATTAGGTTTTGTTGGAACTTTATTAAAACGAATGTAACTATTTTTTACAGGCATCGAGGAGGGCTAATTTGCCAAATCCTGAATAAAACGACGGAAGATAAAAAGGAAATTAGTGTTAAAGCATACATCTAGATCCGATTTAACCAGCCATGCTGCAGTTCGTTTTAAAATGATATTTGTACTGTCCTCAGTTGCGTACACGTTTTTTTATTATTTGTTGTAATAAACAGCTGATTCACTCATTTTAATGAAGATCGGATGAACGATAAAGGACTAGATGTGTCATCTAGTGACAACGTAAAGTAAAATGGTTATCATAAAAATCTCCCTAGAAGACAATAGGCGTGTCAGCTTATATGGTGATCGGTTACAGTTTTTCGATACGAGAAATGCATGTCAACACAAAATTTCTAGATCAAGTAACTCAGTTCTGAAATTTACTCCATGAATTTCAATTTACATTATTTGCCACGTGCTACGGACGATTTTTTATTCTTAAATGTAGTAATTTTGTTGTCAACGGTTGTGAATAGCATACCGAAACCGGTAAATCAATTTGTGAAGTATGAATCAAATATAAGAATTACACCAATTAAACGTAATCTATTTACAAATCAATATATATTTAGGAAGGTTATCTCATAATAATTATTGTATTATCGGATAAGGAAAATCTTTAGATAATTAATTGAAGTAGATAAATTCCAAAACGATGTTATCTTTTTTAATTTATGTTTAGAAATACTCAACTGATTTTATTCTTCTATATATAACTACATATTATAAAACAGAGTACTCAGCACCAGATTAGGCCCCCCTCGGCAGCGTCTCAAGCCCAGGTCCATTCCCTCGGTGTGAAGCCCTTGAGTGCAAAACACTTACGCGATACACTTACACAAAATCTTACATCACTGAGACAACATTACACATATCACCTCCACACACGTGCACGCATACACGCTTATACATGAAAGTCGAAGGGTTTTATTTTTTTCCCTTATCGAACTAGAATAGTTTAGAAAATTATCCGGTACGAAATATATATGTAAAAGTTGTAAAGGTATGTATGTTTGATACACATATATGTTTCAACAACTCATATATATATGAATAGTTAGCTTAGGTTAGCTCAGATAGACCTGCACCGAATCGCTCGCAGGGAGCCGACCACTGCCTGTCACGTGTGCGGCGCTGACGAAGACACCGCGCAGCACACCCATTTTGAGTGTTTTGTGGGAGGCAGAACGCGGCACTCTGGCGGCGACGGTAGGCGGAAATTTGTCGCTGCTTGCGAGGAGCTTATCTCGCAAAAGGAGGCCGCGGAGAGGGCCCGCGAGGTAGACTCTCTAATTGGCCGTCTTCGCCAACAGAGGACCAGCAGGAAGAGGCGGCGCTTTGTCCAACTCCTCCTGTCACCGTAGCCGGTCCTGAGGGGATGGGCTGGGGGGCTCATCTCCTCATTGCACAGGTCCGGCGGACGAGGGGAGGCAGCTGCTGTGCACCCGGTCTACCTCTCTATAGGTAGGAGCCCGGCGGTCACCTTCCGCCTGGCGGACTGTTGAGGCGGCTCTACAAGGTGATTATCAAGCTCGAGCCCTTGCCGCCCCAACAATAACAGTCTGTTGGTACACCGTGGGGTTTTAGTCCGTGCAAGTCGGACATAACCCACCCTCTTCCCCGAGAGGGTGGCGTATCCATAAGGGATATCCCCACGTTAAAAAAAAGATAGATCGCGTATTGCCGTGTCCGGAGGTGGAGGGTGCTTGAGGAGGTGGAGACCCTATCGGACCATCGATACATTAGGTTCGAGGTCTCCACTTCCCAAGCCAGAATTGGCACCCGACCCCGGAGGAGCGCGAAGTTCCCCTGCTGGGCGGTGAGCCGCCTCAACCGTGAATTAGCGAAAGAGGCGGCCATCATTCAGGCGTTGGCCATGCCCCCCTCCACGGGATGATGTCGACGCGTCCGCAGCCCGCCTCTGTGATGTCCTCACGGAGGTTTGCGACGCGTCGATGCCGCGGAGCATACAACGTCCAGACAAACGGGCGATGTACTGGTGGTCGACGGAGCTCGCTGAGCTCCGTGCGGCCTGCTCCGCGGCCCGGCGGCTGTTCGAATCCAGCCTCACACCGGGATCTCGAAAGGGAGGCCGAGCTGTACGGCAGCTACAGGGAGTGTAGGAAGGTCCTGCAGGCTGTCATCAGACGGGCAAAAGAAGCGGCATGGGAGGAGCTGCTGCAAACGATAGAGGGAGATCCTTAGGGTCGACCGTACCGGATCGTACAGAAGAAGTTGCGATCCTGGACGTCCTCAGCGAAGGAGACCCTTCGGCCGGAGTTGGTAGCGAGGGTCGTGGGGGAATTATTCCTCGACTCCGCTGCTACCAGCTCCTCCAATGTCTTCGCCTCAGGCACAGGTCGTGGAGGTGCTCGACGGTCTTCTCCCAGTAACGGAGGAGGAGATGAGGAGGGCTGTTGAACGCCTCCTCAACCAGCAGAGAGCACCCGACCCTGACGATGTCCCGGGTCGGGTGCTCGGCCTAGCACTGGACCATCTAGGGGGGTGGATTCCGGAACTGTTCGAACGGCGTCTGACGGTCGGACAGTTTCCGAAGCCCTAGAAGCTTGGGCGGCTTTGTCTGATGGCGAAGGAGGGCCGTTCCCCGAACTGTGCGTCTGGGTATCGGCCCCTCGTCATGCTTGACGACGCTGGGAAGGCGCTGGAAAGGATCGCCTCTTCCTGGGTCGTCCAGCACCTGGAGGGAGCGAGGCCAAATCTATCGGACGCGCCGTTCGGCTTCCGGACAGGGCGTTCCACAGTGGATGCTGTGCCTTCTCAATGCGCTGTCTGCGGAGGCGACCTCCCATGGGGAGAGAGTCTTGGCGGTGTCCCTACTATGCTGCGACCTCTGAATAGTGTTGTCGTGTTTATAAAGTGTCTGTCCCTCGAAACAGCGTGTTCACGCCCACGCCCGCGTAACCACAGATCACGCCGCCGTGGTCTGGGGGTTAATTTCGCTTCCGCACACCCGATTAGGCCTCTCACGGCAGCGGCTCAAGCCTAGGTTCGATCCCTCGATAGGGAGCCCTTGAGTGCGTTGCTTGCGCGATACGGTGACACACAAATATACATCACTGCTATAACACTACACGATCACCCCCACACACGTGCACGTCTACACGCTTACACATGAAAGTAGAAGGGTTTACTTTTTTCCCTTATCGAACTGAAAAACTCTCAATTTTCCGATAATAAATGTATGGAGGAGTTGTTGAAGCGTGTATGCTTGGTATACATATACGTTTCAACAACTCATACATATATGAATAGTTAGCCAGGTTAGCTAAGATAGGTCGCGATTTTGCATGCAACAGCCAAGCTGAGGTGTGCCGCGCACCCTTGAGCTGGTTGCCAAAATAAAGTCAGCTGAGTGCCTTAAGCCCGGTGTCGAAAGCTTCAAAAAGCGACCCGGAATTAATAACCTTCGACAATAAAACGAACAAAAAATCCTTTTGTATTGTTCATCCGGTTTCCACGTTTACTATCAAGTGAAAATGAAGTCACCCGACTGTTATTGACACTGCGCTTTAACATGGATGCGTAGAGGATTGCGTATAATTTTTGTATTTTTCTAGATAATTAGGTTAAACATTAAGCACCTATTTTTTATTGATTTAGAACGAGAATCGAGTGCAAAGTATCCTCTATAAATATATATATTGTCTAAATTTTCAGCTTGCATATGAACTGATTTTATTTTAATAGTACTTTCTATATTTGACTTTTTATATTGGCTATACTCAGGGGTGAACCCATAGAAATTTGAAGAAAATAATAGGGTGATAACCAGTTTATTTGAATTTCACGTATTTTCATCTACTTTAAACCGATTTCAATAATTGTATTTGAATTACTGATACTTGGGGATGATGTTCTTCAAATTAACAAAACGGTTAACCCTTAAGGATTGAAAATAAAAGGATGAACAGAGCTTATATGAATACATAGACGTACCATGAGCCAATATTAATGAAATCTTCGTACAACCTGTTGTTGTACTAAAAATTTCATATAACAAATCCTGATTTGATCGTTCATGGAAATAGAGAAAATTGAATGGAACTCATCAGCGGCTTACAGCAGCTATCTTGTGTTTGAATACATAAGCCTTGTTTTGACGAGGACTTACATCTGTGGTTTTGACTATTGGACAGTTTCCGTGAAGAGGACTGAAGAGGACAATGAAAAAGTTAAGGGTCTGAAATTCGTTCAAAATCAATCTAATTGAACTAATTGAATCCAGTAGGCGTGAAAATGAATGCACTATTTTTTCTATCATGTTTATTTGTCAAGTTATGAGCTTCTAAAGAGAAGAAAGTTACTTCTACAACATATTTCATCAGAGCTGAAAGATATAGTACTATGGCGGTTAGCCACTTTATATTTTTATATATAGAAGTCGCCTTCATATTTACTAGAAGTCCCATTAGAATGAGTATGAAGACCTCATACTGCACAGCAGACGGTCTTCAAGTTGCAAGAACTGGGGTAGGAAGTTCTCCGTCATCCGGCCTAGTCACCAGACCTTGTGCCTACAGACTACTATTTTTTCCAGAATTTGGATAACTCCTTGGCGGAAAAAAAATCAATACCCGAGAGGCAGAACAAAATGCCTTTGAAGAATTTGTGGCCTACCGTCCAGCTGATTTTTTTACGAAGGGCATCAATAAACTGTCACTGCGTTGGCAAAGATGCATTGATTGCATGGGTAATTACTTCAATTAACACAAATTAAACATACATTTAAAAAAATAGTTTAATTTTTTTCATACAGAACGGCAATTTCATAAGGACTCTGATTGGCGGAGCACCGACAGCATCGGTAGTAATTATGTATCATACGGATACATAATTATGTCGCGATAAGGAGTGTCCTTCGCTTTGCTGCTTCATAGTAATAAATATTTTATTACGAGAAAACCTCATCGATCTTTAAGTTCAGCTTTGGAACCAGCAAGTCATCGCTATAGTTGTGAGTCATTCGGAGGTGGTTCACAATCTTCACTTCTTTTTATTTTCTGTTCAGTTACCTACAATAGCATTTTTTTAACAATGATTTATGTTCGGGCATGAATTGGTTGGGGGTAGGCAAAATTATTTTTTTTGACACATCGTTTGACAACGGACAAAACGGACAATAGGGGATGATCGGTCACTTGTTCGGCGACACGTGCTCGGATCCCGCGCTTACATTCGGACTCGCTCGCCACTATACACGGCGGCCCGGAATTCTGTTTTGTGTTATTTTGGATAACTGGTACTCTTACCATCGGCAACGACGGCGGAGAAGGCATATTATATCAGGTGAGTGAGTTTTTATCCCGATTATAAGGAAATACTTTCGGCATATATTTTCAAGGGGTATCAACCTCCAGCCAATTCATACAGGCCACTACCTAGGCTACCACCACCACCAGAGGCCGCCCTGAGGTCCACCAGAGGCCGCCCTGAGGGAACCTCCCATGTAGGCTACGTAGGAATGGGCGGGTGGTTAGGTTTAGGAAACCTCTGGCTTGCCTACTTGCCGCGTAAATAGGCAAGACCAGGGGTTAGGTGGGCGTAGGGCTTGTGTAGGTAGGTAGTTTGGTTAGGGTTAGGGACGGTTAGGGTGGGGAATGTGTGGGGGGTACTGGATAGGTATCTTCTGGCTTGCCTACCTACTCAGTGGGTAGGCAAGCCCAGGGAATGGAGGGCGTAGGGTTTGTGCTAGGCAGGGTAGGGTTAGGATCGTGGGGTACGGGGGGGGGGGATGCGTAGGTTAGCGTAGGCCGGAGGGGAACTCGGGGTAACTCAGGTGGAGGAGGAGTAAACCTCGTTAAAAAATCAACCATGGGGTGGCGGCGGAGTGGGTGGCCTCTCCGCTGCCGACCGAACCCAGGGGGAAAGGGACGGGGGGCCTGGACTCCCATTGCACGGGTTCGGGGAGCTCGGAGGCAGCCTTTAACAACCGGGTTGCCTCAGCTGGGTGCGGCGTGGGAAACGCCTGCCGCCGGGGGTGCTGCGGAGCTTCCTCGCGCTACCCCGGGACACTCCCATAGTGCAGCGTAGGTTGTCGTGGAGTTTTAGCCGGTTCAAGTCGCCATTTTCGGCCCCTCTCCTGCGTGACTCGCACGTGAGGGAGGGCGGTTCAAGTCAGGCTCCCTCCCCCCTGGAGCTCTGGCATAGTCCATGAGGATTTTCTCTCCACGTTAAAAAAAAAAAAGTACTCCGATCAGTGGGGGTGTGGTGCTTGCCACCACAATCCCTTGATGGTCCTTCGAGCCGGATCGAAGGACCATTCCCCCCGTCAACAAAGTGCTAAACTTGGTTCCTAGTCAGGCATAGGAAGCCTACATAATTTAGATACAGGTCGCAGAAAAACCTCTTGCTGGGTTTTATTTTGCTTTTTTAGCCATTAAACAAACTTAACTTTCGTAGTTACTAAAGAAAGAACTTTTTAGCACATCATATATAACAAAAGATTATCAGGTTGTACTATGAATTATTTTGAAATTTAATCGTATAATTTAAACGTCACAATTACAAGGGACTCAACTAATCTATAATTATTATTTGAAAATTTAATAATCTATATTTTAATTGGATAATTAATACGATTAATATGGTAAAACTACTAAATTATTGTGTAGTTATCAGGATAAGTGTGATAAATTTCAATTTAATCTCGTTTTGGAGTCGAAATCACGTTTAAAAACTCCGTTGCGTACATATATATACAGCGTGACTGGTTAGTCGCTAGTAATATATTTACAGGATAATGAATAGGCGATTCTCTCTCTCTATATAATATATATATACTTGTGTGTGTGTATATATATACTTAACATCAGGTGATTTACGCGAAAACGAACTGGTATAATAAATACAAAAACAAATGTATCGTCCCGCACCTCGACCCGTGCACTGCTTCTCTTTGTTCGACCGCGCAGCGTTCCCGCGATAAGCGGTTACATAACGATTAACCTTGAGGACCACCCTTTTAAAATCGTTCATTGAATGTAGTCGTGATTTTTTACGTCTAAAATAGAGGTTCTTTTTGTTATTTATCTTGTTTTGTTTTGATATTATTATTCTATGTGTTAAATGTAACCATGAACTACCACATGCTGGAAATATGTTAAGCTTTAAACAATAACCTGGTATATACATACTATATAGATAGATACATGTGAATCTATGAAAGAGTGTGAAAAATAAGCACAAATTGACCATTCCATATTTTAAACTTAGTAACAATAGTGACAGTGTTTTAGATATTAGGTTAGGTCCCAAAGCACATTACTTATTTGCCGATTAGTGAATTCAAGAACTAGATAAAACAAAACACACGAAACACACACACAGAACAATTTAACTTAAAAAATACAACAAAAAGACAACGTCCCAACGTTGCTTAACTTCGGTGGTCGGGTGAGAACCGATGTTTTCAAAACTCTAGCCGACACAGTGTTTACCACCACTACTTTTCGTCACACAAGGTCACCGATCAAAATTTCAAAGCCCTTCTATAAGAAGTCTAGTTTAAAAAGTATTAAGCATTATGAAATATTTACCTGCAACTGCTGATCTGTGACGTCATTGGGTTGATCTTCGTCACTGCTCTCACCGCTGCTGCTCTCGTACGCGCCCAGACCTGCGCATATACGGACAAACTAACAAACAAACAAACTTAACAAGCAATCAAATTAAAACTTTACAGAGGAACACTTGCATTAACTATGTACATATTAATTAATAAAATATATACCGGGTGAAAGTTTGAATTCTCGCAATATTCAACATGATACTTCGTGGTCACGTTTAACGTATAAAATAATTATATCAAAACAATTACTAACAAACAACAAAGAGAACCTTAGTTACAGTTTGTTCTAAGCCTAAGACTTTGAAAAGTATGGATACAAACTTAATAAACCTAGGTTCATTTACCGGTGACAAAACATGCGAGTTTATATCAATGTAATGTAATTACACCAAATTACTTACTATCACAAATTTCGTCTCGCAAACATATTTAATAATTAAAATATTCATATAAAATTCTGTACATTTCTTACCAATTATATCCACTAAAACAGTGCATTTTAATACTGCACATTCGTATTGCTAATTAGGTCGATATTAAAGCAATAATTTTGTTGTAGCACTGCTGAAATAAACCTTTTTCTTTAACACACACGATGGTTTTAATAAAAATTGCATTTTTAATTTAAATACAATTTAAAATATACAACCGTCGTATATGTTTATACGGAAACATCTGACAAACAGCGTAAAAATTCATTCTTTTCTCTATTTACATCATAATTTACATTTCGGAATCATCATTATTCTTAGATGTTATTGATGATTCTAGATTGAAGATCTACTCTATTTATACCACTAAATAATAAATCGTGGCATTTGACTCAGTAGTTATTTTAACAATCTAAATTAATAGGTTCTAGCATTGTGAAACTACAATTTATTATTCGACATGTATTTTATTTCCGTGGAGAAGTGGAAGCAAGCAGTGTGAACACAGACTAAGTTATAATAGAGGTTTTTATAAAAGGTCATGTCGTTTTCTTTTTTTATTGTCCATACAGCAAAACGACAGCATTGTGCCCGATGGCTCTTGTAGTGCAATCTCAAAATTACGGCGGCCATCGAAAGATGTACATTACATTTTACTCAGTCTTCGTTATGATGTTAGTTTGCAAGCCCTAAAACTGCTGAATATGCAGTAAATGATCGCAAAACGAGATAAATTAAAATGAGTCGCTGTGACTGGTTTATCACCATGTGTATGATAGTAGCGACACAGTCAGGCACAGATCCCTATCACCCCACAACCGAAAAATAATTATCCTTTAACCATATTCTAAATATTTACACTTCAGAATAATTTGGAAAATGTGATTTCTGAATCATGATTATTATAAAATGTAATTTCATAATCACGATTATTATAAAATGTAATTTATGGAACGATATTTTAAGTGTTTACATTTCAGAATCATAACAATTATAAAATATGTAATTTCAGAATCACGCTCATTATAAAATGTAATTTATAATTCTAAGTATGAAATTCAAAATAATAAGTTTGTGAGATATTTCCGTGATGAGATATATGGGGAGGCGACTCACCGAGGCCACTGGCGATAGCGGCGAGTGCCTTCGACTTGCTCGCCTTCATGGCGTTGATGCGCGATGCTTTTACCATATAAATAAAACCAACATTAATAAACACACCATATGTATTCTATTGTCAACGGGCATTATCTGAAATAAGACTTTATTAGCGTTTATAAATAAATGCACGACACATTTCTTCGAGTTCACATAACATTATATAATAAGATGATTGTTACACATTTTTTTTTTATTTTACAGTCAATACACGGTCGATTCTCGTAGTGAATATATCCTTGATATGGACCGGCGGGCCTTATAGCTTAGATGAGAGCAAATACCTTGTGCGGCGGTATACCGGGCCAATTCTTCGTGGCTCACCGTTTGAATCTCCTGGTCGGTCACTTCCAGCAGGATTTCCGTTAACGACCGCCGCACTGCGAGCATCTGTAAATGTTATAAAACTAGCTGATACCCGCGACTTCATCTGCGTCGTTTATCACCTTAACAATATATTAAATACTAGCTGTTCCCGTGACTTCATCCGCGTGGAATAGTTACTTTCTACGGCAGCGGAAGCTCTCTAAAGGGAAAAAAAAACTATTTTGAAATTGGTGCTACGCTCCCATTGGTTTTAATGTGATATATATGGCCTTTTTTGATAAGTGAATTATCTAACACTGATTTTTTTGTTTTCAAATACGACCAGTAGTTTCTGATATTAGCGTGTTCAACGAAACAAACCATCCAGCTTTTAAATATATATAAGAAGTATATATTAAAGTTAAAGATCAACCTGAATGTATATTCAAGAACATTACAAAACAAAATGTTATTCATGTTTTAACAGAATATCCCTTTTTTTTAATTAAAACTGAATTGTATCTCAAAAGTTAGAATCACAATATGCAAAAATGGACTCACAAATTTAATAAGTAGGAAAAGCACTAGAGACACTTTAATAACTTTCTGTTAACAAATTGTAGAAAAGTAAAAAAAATATAACAAACAAATTAAGGGTAATAGTAAGTTAGTAAGTTATGTAATTAAGGTAGTCTAGTCTAATTTTGTTAATATTGTCAACCTAATAAAGGTCTCTTTCTCATGTTAAAGGAGTTACTCTTGTTACTTCAATTTATTTATAACAAAATCATCACCGTTATATAACTTGTTAGAAGGTTTTAGAATTTATAATTATTGCTTACCACTTCCTGCATTATCTCCTCTTTACTCTTTTTGACAATCAGAGAATTGTCCTCTTGTAACTCTGTCATAGTTTCATGGGGTTGTTCGTTCTTTACTGGAACTGATACGGGTAGCTCTTCTTTCGTATTCGTCTGATCCATATCTTCAGTTTCTGAGTCTGATTCCTGTAATTATTATTATCATATATGTCGTTGGAGTCATCCATATTTCATTTTATCTATATTTATCACTTTACCACATTCGGCCATATGCGCATTTAGTCTAATGTAAACGTAAGGCGCGCGCGGTTCTGGATACTGCGTCTTTAGTTTATAATATCTTCGGGAGACCTTATTTTTGTATAAATAAAAATAGCCTAATTTACTCTTTATAATCTCAGACTCAGTGAAAACCTGTCACAATCGGCCTAATCGTTTCGGATAATAGTTTCAAAAGACAGACAGGCAACAATTTTTACAAATTGGTTTCCGTTATAAGGACCTTATAATAGGTCTTTTTACCTATGAAATTGCAGTTCTGCAGTACTACTGCCCATTTCAAATCAAAATAATTTTTGTTTGACTAAGAATTCTAGTTTTTTTAATTTTATTTTAAGAACATGGAATTCTTTTTCCAAAAGTAGTCATTTGTTTATTGATTAATGTTACATTTTCATCGCATTTCAATCTTTTTTGTCATCATGGATACGTTAAAAATTCGAGTAATTATGGAATATGAGTACCGTCGTGGCAGCAACGCGGCACAAGCGGCACGCAACATCAACGACGTTTACGGAGCTAACACTACAAACCTACGCACCATCTGGTATTAGTTTGCTCGTTTCCGTTCTGGGAATTTCGACCTGAAAAATGAACCTCGCGGTCGTCCGAAGACTGTGGTCGACAATGACGAATTAAAGGCGATTGTGGAAGCTAATGATACACAATCTACGGCTGAATTAGCTGCAGCTTTCGACGTTAGCGTCAAAACAATATTGGTCCATTTGCGTCAAATTGGCAAGGTAAAAAAGCTTGACCAACGGGTGCCCCACGAACTCAATGATTGCCAGCGCGAAGTACTCATCGAGACGTGCCTTGCATTGCTCAACAGACACACAAATGAAGGAATTTTGAATCGCATTGTTACCTGCGATGAAAAATCGATTCTGTTTGATAACCGCAAGCGCTCAGCAAGTTGGTTGGATCCTGGTTCAGCACCTAAACAATGCCCTAAACGAAAGCTTACCCCTAGAAAAGTGATGGTCATTGTTCGGTGGTCTAGCGCCGGGGTGATTCATCACAGCTTCTTATCAAACGGGGTGAGCATTACTGCAGATGTGTACTATGAAGAAGTGAACACAATGATGGAGAAGCTGGCACATCTCTAACCAGTATCGATCAATCGCTCGTCTCCGCTGCACGACAACGCGCGACCTCATACTGCACAACAGACGGTCTCCAAGTTGCAAGAACTGGGGTTGGAAGTTCTCCATCATCCGCCCTGCTCACCAGATCTTGCGCCTACAAACTACTACTTTTTCCAGAATTTAGATAACTCCTCGGCGTGAAAAAAATTCAATACCCGAGAGGCATTACAAAATGCCTTTGAAGAATTTGTTGCCTCCCATCCAGCTGATCTCTTTAAGAAGGGCATCAATAAACTGCCACTGCGTTGGCAAAGATGCATTGATTGCATTGTGGTGATTACTTCGATTAATACAAATAAAAAATACATGAAAAAAATTCGTTTAATTTTTTTCATACAAAACGGCAATTTCATAGGTAGAGACCTAATATATTACCAAATCCATTTAGTATAAAAGCTGATTACAAATATACATTTCAATTTTAATCGATTTTATAGATGAGTCTATTTGATAAACTAAGGGGGGGAGGAAGAGGAGAGTGGGAAGGTGAGGAGAGGTGGGCCTCCGTCGTTCTCACTGACCGAACGAAACGCAACAATGCAAGCACTGTTACTTCACGTCGGTTTTCTGTGGGACGGGTGATACTATCCCGGTCGAGCCGACCCATTCATACTAAAGCCATAGCTTCATAGCTTCAGCGTGGCTCTACCATTTCTGTATGTTCCCTCCATTATGAAAACGTACACACTACGATCGAAATAGTGGTTCTATTGATATCTAAAAACTGAATTTAGTAAAAGACCGGCACAATGTAAATACTAGAAACTGTAATAAACTGGTCGTCCCATGTTTCAAGACTTTGTAAAACCTGTAATACACACATCAAAAAAGTCTAAGCAACATGCGTGATATTACAAATTTTACCATTTATATTAATTAATTTCAAAGTATTTACTCAAACAAAGTGCGTAGGTAAGTAAACTTTTTTGTTATTGATGACATACTGGCTGGTTGTAAAAAAAAATTAGATTATGTTTTGTTTTTTCATAAAATTCAAATGACTGCGAATTTGTTTGAATTTAAGTGCGTTTTAATTGCTACGTTTAGTCTTGATTTTATAATTTTACCGACCATTTAAATAAAGTTAGCGACAAAATTGAATTGTTAGATATTCTTTACGTCATGAAGCAACGTCATTTGATGGCAGATGAAATGCAAAGAGTTGTAGGGATGTTGCAAGCGGGAAGTAATCAATCTCAGGTATCTCGACATTTTGGCATTCATAGAAGTGTTATTTATCGTCTTTGGCAGCGCTACAATAATACAGGAGAACCCGCTGAACAGCATCCAGGCCGTAAAAGGAGTACAACCACTCGGCAAGACCGGTACATACAACTGACTGCAAGACGCCAGCGGATGTTAACCGCTCGAGAGATAAGTTTGAGACTACAAATTTCAAGTAGTATTGATGTAAGTCCTCAAACTGCGAAATCGACTGCATGAGTATGGCCTATGAGCTCGACGCCCAATCAGGTGCCCACCAATACGTCACGGGAATCGCGCTCGTCGATATGAATGGTGTAGAGAACGCATAACATGGACCCAGGAACAATGGGATAAAATTATGTTTTCCGATGAGTCGCGATTCGGGTTTAAGCCTGATACAAGAAGGGTGCAAATGTATCATCGACCCGGAAATACCGAAAGGCTCAGGTGCGTTCAGGAAGTTCATCCATACAGCGGCTCAACAGTTGATGTTATGGGCGGGTATTATGAAGAATAGGCGAACTGAGCTCGTTTTTGTAATTGGAAACATGAATGCTGAAAATTACATTGAGGATATTCTCAAACCTTATGTCTACCCATTTGCACAAACCTTTGGCTCCGATTTTAGGTTAATGCATGACAATGCGCGTTCACATACAGCTCGGCGAACCAGTGAATACTTTACAACGGAGAACATCCGGGTATTGCCCTGGCCTGCACAATCGCCAGATCTCAACCCCATCGAGCACGCATGGGACATGCTCCAGAGACGTATTTTGAAGGACTTGGACGGAGCGACAACAACCCAACAGCTGAAGGATTTGCTACAATTCCATTGGGAGCGAATACCGCAAGATGACATAAAGTTTTGAATAGCAGAGGAGACCATACTTTGTATTAAATTGTTCTATTCTTTCACAATAAATACATTTTCGTTAGAAATTTAATTTGTAAAAAAAAAAAACTTTAATTTCTTATGTATCTTAGTTTCTACAGTATATTCTAATATTGTTTATTTCTGTTATTAAAAGAACTTATAAAGACAACAGCTGTTCTTTTTACATCATAGAACGCTAAAGATATTATTTTAAAAATAAAATACAATGTTATAATGTGAAGAACCTAAAGAACCGTCCTAAAATTTAAATTAGTACATGTTGCTTAGACTTTTGTGATGAGTGTAGTTTCTTAGGTAACAGTGTTAGGTTTTACAATAAAGTCTCAAAACATGTTACCGATTTGCCGGACTGCAAATTTAAGAGCCACGTCAAGTGGGTGTTAGTGTCAAAAGGATATTATAGAGTGGATCAGTATGTGAACGATAGTGATGTCTGAAATTGACTCCTCTCTGTGCATCCACTATAAGCTTTTGTATGTGCTTTAAGATATTGAAAATGTATGTAAAAAAATGTACTCGATCGAGTTTCTTGCCGGTTCTTCTCGATGGCTGGGTTGTTTTCCGAACCGGTGGTAGTTTTTGACGTTCATAAGCGCCTTATTAGGGCCTAAACTGAATAAAAAAATTTTGATTTTAATTTTGATTGTGGTCGTCGGACCAAATACGAACAGGAACGAATAGAAATAAACAGTCGAGTTAACCACAACTACAGCTTTAAAAAGTATAATGGTTACTGAAGTTTGGTCATGAGCCAATTTGAGTTTTGTCTCTATGGGTACAAAATATATTTTGTTTGACATAAGACATTTAACTTCCCAAAAATGTGACATTACTTTAACCTATATTTTGAAATTTTAAAACATATTTTGTAATTAATAAGACATCGTTTTGCAATACTTACTTCCGGATTGTACATCTTTAAAAGGTTACACAATGGTTTCTACATAAGTCGCAATTTTTAAAATTACATTATATATTTGTTTAATTCAAGATAGTATAACTGAAAACGCTGAAGCATAAATACGACTATTTTTTGAAGTCGACTTGACTGTCATTTTATTAATATTTTCAACATTTTTCATTTAATAACATCACTATATCAATGTTATGAAGATCAGAATTGTAATGGGACCTTGTCGGAGAAATATAATACATAATGTCATTTGTACTACTCTTAAAGTAATTTTAAGCATATATCTAAGTGCAAGATGATAAAAGTAGAATATACTTACAAACTTGCTCTTGGGCGGAAGTATTGGTTGTCCACTTGCTTCTGCCTTTAATCTCTTCAATTCTTCCTCTTCTAAACGTTTCTTCTCTTTTTCAGCTTCCTCTTGTGCCTTCTTCTCATGTTCTTTTTCTACTGCTCTTTGTTTTTCTCTTTCCATTTTTTCCAAACCTATAATATAGAGGGAGTTTGTTTAATTGTTTTGAAATCAATCTAATCTGTCTTAAATCTTGTTTATGAATTGAGTAGTTACTAACAAAAGGAACTTTAAAATAGAGTAAAAAAAAATAATTAATAAACAGTAAATTGACATAACGTCTATTGAATACAGTTTTAATGTTGTTGTGTGACACTTGACATCTTGACTCATGTTAAATGTTAAAAAAACTTATTAAATAAAAACAGATATTCAAGTAACATATGTCTTTTACAAATAGTTTTAATGTTGTTGTATGCCACTGAGTATTTAATTCTCATTGACAGATTAACATATTATCTTAAATATTATTCATTCAAGCCATTTGTACCCTCTTTGGTCTTCTTCAATATTTATAGTTTTCCACTTTTATAGTAACATATTAGATAATACTTAGAATTACAAACATGTGTACTAAATTTGTATTGCAATGAAGTGTGTACCTTCTCTTATCCATGCGGGTAGTTGTCTTCGTTTAGCTGCATCAATTGTAGGGGTTGACATCACAACTGGAGAAACTATTGGTTCTATTACAGGAGGCATCATTGAAGGTTTTTCTCTGTAAATATTTTTAAAAAGTAAATTAACAACAAACAATCGGAATTAATATTTTAATTCTGGGATGTATCCAGCTTGCAAATTACCAACAAACTCTTGTGGTTTATACGACCTAGTTACAATTGGTTTGAAGTTTATAAAACCTTATTTTCTAAAGAAACATACTATTGCAATTGATATAGTATACATTCAAAACAAGTTCCAATTAACATTGGTTAATAGTAAATCTCTTTGTGAATCAAATAAAAAATAAACTGCAGTTAAAGAACATTCTATACTATAACATACATAATATAATTTACGAATGATATGATTGGGCTAATTTAAAGATAAAAATAAAGTGTATTATAACTAATGATATTAATTAACGATTATACCTTTGTGATCGTGAACCTCTGGAAGACTTATATTCTCGATTTTTACTCTTTGATCTTCTTTCACGACTGTGACTACTGCTCCTGCTCGAGGTCTGTTCAGCTTGAGGGGCTGTCCAGTATCCATGTTGGAAAGTTGGGGCTGGTGCAGCCGCTGTTGTGTAACTGGAAACATATCAAAGAAACATGGCACTGTAACCTATTGTGATAAAATGAACACACAGTTTGGATTACAGCTATGTTCATCTAAGAACAACGTACAACAGAACTACAATTGTATGCAGTGTTTTTTAAAATTCTTCAAGGTTAATTTATAATCGGATATGTTGATTATTGGAATGAAGTTCCTTATCACGCGTTGTGAACGGGGGCTAGACGGAAAAAATTCTTACGAAAAGATGTAACGACACATTTTGCTATAGTAAGCTATTGTAAGCTGTGCGGCGTCGCATGTTTCTCTGTCTGTCTCTCTCTCTCTCTCTCTATTGTAGAAAGCAAGCTAGATATATTCATTTCTATTTCGCATTGAACAGTGTGGTGTCGCGACGATTATTTTTGTTGAGTGTATACAGGTTTTTTGTAAATAATAAATAATAATTTAAATAAAATAGAATCCCAAACATATATTTCCTACTTCAGTTACCACAAGCCAATTATTACGAAAATTGAGCCTACTGATTAAGTTTATATAACATTATATTTGTTAATAATAAATAAAATATTATTATAACTTAAAAAAATAAAATTTTATTACAATTCCTTCACTAATTAATCGAAAGGAACTTCGTTCCATCCGGGTGTCCCTTGACACCTCTCAAGTTTTATATTTTTACTGTTTGTGTTGTTTGTAAGTCTTTTAGTAATGGAAAAAAATGAAAAGTAGTACTTAGAAAATAATTAAGAACATGCTTAATAACTTTAATTAACACTTTCTAAAGTATTTTGAATTATAATAATAGAACACTTACAGTAGATAATTATAATTAATATACATAGTTCATTGTAATTATTCTTAGTCATCTAAAATATAACCATCTTTAGTTCTGAATTTTTACATCTTATTTTCATGGTTGAAAGTATCAACCTATTTTTAATGTGATCATGTCAAATATAATAGTCACATTATATAAGCCATTTTTACTATAGGACAGAATAAAAGGAAGTTCTTTTAATACCCTATAGGTTTTAATGTTTGATCACAATCAAAATCTACAATGTTAAATAGTGATGCGGCCTAAGTTGGTAATTACGCTAAACCTAGTGTGGGACCAACTTTTAAGTGAAGGTGTATCCTAATGTAACAAACACACTTAATTCTTTAGTTCTGGATGGTGGCACATAGGCGTGTTTAGAGAAAGCCCTAACACCATCCTATTTGCAAGGATTTGAACCTGTGCTAATGAACATTGTGTTGGAATTCTGACCACTGAGTTGATTGTTACGATGTATTTTAAACAAGACACTCAAAACAATTTAAAAGTTTTTCAACTCTTTGGAATAGTAACAGTTTATTTAAGTCAAACATTTGCTTTGTACTTACTACAAAATTATAATTACTTACCCGGGCATAGGTGGAGCAGTATTTTCTGTTGGTATGGGATAAGTGTCAACCATAGGTGGCATAGAAATGTTTGCATTTGGTCCTCCTATCTTTGGATCTACAGGACCACTTCCTGGCCATCCCCAACCTATATAAAAAAAAATGATATGCAAGTACATTCACTTAGAACATTCATTCTTTTGGAATTGAGAGGGCTAAAGAGGGATATCTATATGATTTATTATAGCAGGTCGATATATAGACAGCCAATTATTATCTCTAAGAGTTGTTTAACCTCATCCTCATCATTTTTTTTTGTTGTAAGTGACTCATAATTAATAATTCATGTTTGTAAATTAAACCATATTTTAAATTATTTCATTTGTGCAAATTAGGATTTGTAATAATATACAAGAATATCTAGGAATAAGATAATATTCTATATAGTTTGAATAAAAATAAAAATTGTCAGCAGCATCATATTTGGAAGTGTTACTTAATTATCATTACTATAATATGTTAATTGAGTCTACTATAAACTTTACTAAATTACTATTACTATTACTAAATGTCATATTTTACCTGATGTCACACACAGAACAAGAAAAATTGTTTTAAAGGATAGTTTATGGCATCTTATACACATTTTGACTAATACAATAAAATATTGGTATTTTATAGTATAATTTAATTCTTTTTTCACTATTTCTTTATTTCATTTCAATTTGTCATTAAATAAAATCTTTTGTTTTTTTTTTTTCGAAATGAAAACTCTGTTGACCTGGAATGGTCTTCACAGCTTCATGAACTATTGAGGTGAGCGCTAAAGGCACTCAGCCGATTTGGGGTAATTAAAATCAATTTTAAAGAATATATACACAACACCTTACCCACCTCCGAGTTTGTTCAGGCCTCATAAACATTTTAAAGTTATGAGTGAAAAACAGAGATTTGAGCATTTAAAAGTAAATATAACTATGAACAATTCTTCTCTTGATAAAAACTAAATAATCAAAATACCAAATTATGAAATTTTTATGGATTGGTATTAATAATACTAACATTGGTTATATTTTTTCTCAATGTCAAACTCAGGTTTCACATTATTGATATTATTGAAACCTGTGAAGAATAAATCAATTTTATATATGGCCAGTAATCTTGTTACCAATCTCAATATTCTAAAGTTTAGCTTGTAACTTTCTAAAGATTGCCTAAACCTGCTTTAAAGGCTACTGCTGGTCATATACTTCTTCTGAGGTTTGTAATTTAAACTGATCTCAAATTTTTCATATCCACCTAATTCCAGCAATGTATGATAAGTCATGTATACATTTGAGGGCAGTCTAGACTACATTTACTAAGACGTAGTCTACATTCAAGATATTTCTATTCCAAGAGCTGTATTAGCTATGAGAAATGTGAAAGGCACACTGCCAGTTTATATCGCTTACGTCTTTAGCTATCTTGGATACTTTGTTTTGGTTGAACAATAAACTTGATTTTAATTTTGTGGAATAGGTCTCTGACAAATTTTATATAAATAATTAAAACCTTTTTAAATAGTATTAACCTAGGTGCTCAAACATCATCTCATATTTATTTGGATGTGAAAATTTTGTGAGATATAAATTAATTTGTAATAAACTTATTTGATTAAGATCTTTGTACGTTTATTAAACACTATACATCAAAAACCTTTACGTTTTGTTAAATTATTTATATAGTATCTTACCCCATTGATTCCAATTACTATGCCAAGAATTAGTAGAGGAATTCCACTCGGCGTCTGGAGACACTCCATCAGTACTATTCTCAGTATTCTCGACCTCCATTGGCGCTTCGCCTTCCTCTGTATCCGGCTTCATTGACGGCGGCGGAGGCACGGCGACTATAGCCGCAGCCTCCTTCATCGCGATCCATTGTTGGGCCAAAGCAGCCCAATCTACTTGACTAGTGTCCACATTTTGATATGCCGTTGGATTTAAGGCCCACTGTGTGGGATACGGTGTATTAGCCGCATCCTTACTTGAATACATTATGCTTACAATACAAATATTTATAGAGTAACATGCAAGCGTAATTATAAAGCGCAATACTATACATTTAAATTAACATATGCACGCGTTTTTTACTTTAGATGACCGTAATATTATGAATATATCGGAAAATTTCAATATCAATAGCGCTTGATCCACCTGCAACATCGCCACAGATTAAAATATCCCCATTTAGCCACAGTATATAGAAAATAAACATAGATACATTACAGTTTTGGATTCAAGCCTTGAGATACTATGTTTATATTTATGGTCATACTTTACCTTTTTTTAAGTTTTAATTATATATATATATATTTTTTTTTTTAATCTTTAGTTTTGGCAACCAATCTTTCTGATTATTACTGCCATTGTCGCGTAGTCAATAATATTACAAGCGTCGTGCGATCACTTCAATATTAAGCGTCGTGTGAGTCAATATTCTAACAAGATGGTGGATCCCTTGTTAGAATCTTCCTGGGAGTTTTTGTGGCATCTCAGAATTTCATGCTCCGTGGTATTATTTACCATTCACTTCACTTATGCATAATAAACTAACTAAATTACGTAAAACACCACCAAATTTACAAAATATAGAGTCAAATAACACAAGATTATGAATAAAATATAAAACCACTACATGACAGACTAAAATCCCGCCAAAAACTCCTAATTATATATTATTATTGTGGTGTAGCGTGCTGGCCATAGAAATTGTCTCTGGCCTTTTTGAAAACAGCGACATATTCGATGTCAGGTATTTTTATACAAATTTTTCCTCAACAAAAAGAAGTGAATATTAAAAGTTTCGGTTGCAAAGTCAGTGTTTGATTTTATCACACATTTTACATTAAACACGCCCCAAAATTGGTGACCCCGACGTGTATGGCCGATGCGTTCCATAACCGCAGAAGAAGTGGTAGAGATTTTTACTAGAGAATGGATCTCTAGATTTGGCATACCACTCTGTATCACGACCGACCAGGGTACTCAATTTGAGTCTGACTTATTCCGTAGACTCCTCATCACTTTTGCCACTACACGACGAAGGACAACCGCATATCACCCACAGGCAAATGGTATGATAGGGCGCGTACATAGGCAACTTAAGGCCTCATTAATGTGCCATGAACAGTCCTGGTTGAACGCTCTACCATTTGTACTCTAGAAGTACAAATAAAAAGACATGCGCTTCGCTTTTAAAGAGGACTTCAAATGTACAGCCGCCGAATTCATGTATGGTGAAACATTGCGACTCCCAGGAGAACTACTTGTTGCACCACAGAACCCTAGTATTGGTGAAGATCCAGCAGATTTGGTCGTTAGGATGCGTAAACATATGTCGAACATTCGACCAGTACCGGCATCTCGCCATGGTAGCCAAAAGTCGTTCTTATTCAAGGACATATCAACAGCTACGCATATATACTTGCGTGATGACGCTGTTCGACGTCCTCTTTAGCCGCCTTATACTGGACCTTATCAGGTTCTCGAACGGTCAAGTAAAGGCAAAACGCTTACTTTGGACATCAAGGGTAAGAAAGTGGTAGTCAGTATCGATCGCGTAAAACCTGCTTTCTTCTCGGAAGTTACTCCTCAACCCTTATTTCCACCACCTTCACCAGTCACATCCGTTCCTCCTATACTCAAGCCACCTATAGACAATTTATTACCCTCACCCTACGTTACTCGATCTGGACGTCGTGTTAAATTTAAACC
>JACEII010000020.1:2022005-2049064 GCA_014332785.1 Antheraea mylitta
CTTGGGTTAGCTCAGATAGGTCGCGATTTTTGCACAAAGCAGGCGACATCCCAAGCCGAGGTGTGCCGTGCACCCCTGCGTTAGTCGCCCAAACATCCCAAATCGGCTGAGTGCCTTCAGCGCTCGCCTCAATAATTCGGTGAAGCTGTAAAGACCTTTCCAGATCAACAGCGTTTTCATTTCGAAAAAAAAAAGGGTTATTTGTCATATACAGAAGTTTATATATTTTAATCACAATCTTGAATTATTTGATTGATTCTGTATTGTGCAATAATGGAGAATTGTAAAGTTTTTGTAAGATTTCGTATGTATTTTAAAAAGTATTAGTCGATATATTACTCAGCTGATCCGTTTTTAATGATTTTTTTCATTTTATTTTATTCTACTCAGATATTATACTTGCATGTATTTATTTTTCGGTTTTTAGTGCTTACTGTTTCTTTAGTGTTTTGTTGTTGAAGTTGTTTTAATTCAAAAAATATATTTATCATAGGTTTTGTTGTAACAAATACAAAATCGAAAACACATAAGTATTTACCAAAATGCTTTCAACAGTACTTCTGTTAAAGTTCAAGTTTTATATGTTTTTTTACATTAATCAATAATAAACGAAAAATTATGTAACTGCAGGTGCAAATGTATTAAAAAAAAATTATTACACATTTGTTGAGAAAAACTTAATAGTGTATTTTGTGGTTTCGTTTAATTATAGTTTTCACCGTTTTTATGTTGAAAATAATTTACTTGTAAATACGATTCTATCTTTTCTTTATTAACGTGTTAATAATGGTTGCTAGCATTAATAAAAAAAAACAAAAAAAGTCTTAAAAATTTAATTTATTATTCCTATCAGATTCAAGCGTCATTGGCATTCATTTCTCAGGATAGGTATATCACATTTACACAACATAAACAACAACATAACTAAATAAATTTAAATTTAGACCACGCTCTCCTTTTGCGACATTTCTATTGATGTCGTACGCAATATATCACTTTTCACCACGTGTACAATCACTTACAAAACGCAAGTCTTTATTTACATTAAAACTTTAACTTAACGCTAATAGAGGTTCTTCAGGATCGTGTTTTTGGGTGTATTTCAAATTCTTCTTCCACTGGTCCTTTTTATTCTGAACCTTCTGTTTTGTGGCTGCCAACTTTGTTTTAGATTTTGATAGTTTAAGAACGCTTGTCGTTTGGTCTAGCCTCTCTAGAGTCTCAATAATGTTTTTCGGTTGAGATAACACATTTCTTGATTCTTCGCTTATTTCGTCCGCTGTTGAATTCTTGTTTGCGTATACTACTACGTAATGTGAATAGGCAGAGTTCGAAGGTGTGTTGATGTCAGCGAAATCTCTGAAGTTGGCGAACTGATCTTGATTGTAGTTCGGTCTCGGATTGGCTATATAGTTTACGTCAAAGGATGGCCGACCGTGCCCGTTGTTATAATAATTAAATCCGTTACCAAAGTCATCTTCGTCATTTTGTGCAAAGAATGTTCCGCCTCTGATTATGCCAAAATTTCCGGAACCTAGCAGGCTTGATGTCGTATCGATTAATGGTGCAGCTGGCGTGTTTAAAGTGGAACCTTGTTTAGCGTAATTATCATTTTTATAACCTCCAAAGAGAGGATAATTCAAGAGTGATCTATATGAGTTTGGTCGTTGACTGTACGCGCCTTCTTGGTTATTGTAGCCGGCTCTATAGTTTTGCTGTCGTGATTCAAAGAGGTTTGCAAATGTTGGGAAAAACGTCTGTGAACTTCCGATAAGTTCTATGGAGTGATCCGTGTGATCGTCGGTTGCAGCTGTAGCTGGTTCTGTGTATTTACGGAATCCAGGCGGTGGTGCCACTATCTCTTCAGTAATTTCTGATGATTCTGCTGTGAGGTCCCTCGTGTCATCTGAAATAGAGCAAAAGTTACCATGAGTGCATTTTATATTTATTTAAAACTGAAAAATAATAGGATTTTTTATAGACTATGAAGTATAAAACAGCCATGTAGGGTGTCTGATGTTAAGGGATCACTGCAGCGTATAACTAAGTATAACGAGCTTTAACAGGACTATAGTCCCGAGGCCATTAATAATAATAATAATTAATAAACTGTATAAAAATGTATATAATTGTTGTTCGGGGAGCCGATAAATGTGAAAACATAATAATTTAAATAAATGAATTATGAAATTTAAATAATTATTTCATTGTTTTGAGTTTTCATTTCTGTTGGCAGTGCTTAATTATTTATTATTGATTTTATAATTTAATTCAATAAAAAATTATGACCCAAAAAAAGGTCGTTAACGCTTTTAAATTTAGACGATGACTTAAAGACAAAGGACGTTCCAATAAAAATAACTATATTACAAGTTACTACTCGTAACTCTTTAGTAACATAACAATGCCGTAACGTAGAAGTCAATTTATTTTATGATTACTGTATATTGAGACGTAACCATCAATGTTGACACATAGGTCAGCAGAGTTGTAAAGCTTTCAGCTGAATGTGCTACTCAATAATTGTTTTTTTGTTAATTTATTGCGTAAGTGTAGTTGCTTTGATGGATTATTTAAATGTCACTATTACGAAGCATCAATAACATTTGGCTGTTTTATTAAATTACTAGGCTGTGTTACATAGTTCGACCTCGAATAATTTCTCTTTGAAAGTATAGAATTACTAGCCTCTGCCCGCTACTTCGTTTGCGTGGAATTGTTACTTTGGGCTAACGCGACATGCAGCGGAAGCTTTAAAGAGAAAAAAACTGATTTTGAAACATTCTTCATTGATGCTCCGCTCCTATTGGTCTTAGCGTGATATATATATAACATTCCTCGATAAATGAGTTATATAACACTTAAAGAATTTTTCAAATCGAACCAGTAGTTCCTGAGATTACATCCTACAACATTACAACCTCACAAACTTTACCTCTTTATAATATTAGTATAGATGGACAAAACATTAATTGAAAACATAACATAAGTATATTTATTTATTTTAAGGATACCTAATGACCAATACATACATGAATGGACGCTATATTTCTTAATACTTTAGATATTTGTGTAAAGAAATCATGTTTCATATCTGGAAATTTACAAAAAGAATCGATTTAATCGAAATTTATCGATTAAATCCAATATTATAAATCCCTTCCTTTCTTCCATTTGACATTTATTAGTAATTGTTATTTAAATTGAATGAAAATCAACATAGTACTTTTTTGAAATTAAAACTTTTTCGAATTCACCCTGTCTATTCTCATAAAAATAATACTTATAAAAAGTTTTTATTCCACATTATATAATATGTATTCGATTTTTAAATAATTGCATCGTGTTCACGGTAATTACGTATTAGGAAACGTTATTTCACACGACGTTTGCGGCAGCTTGTCACCCGTATATGGCGACGACAACGTTAGAATTCAGAGAAACGGTTGTACTCGCGTTATATCATAGATACTGGACCGGTGGTTTTGTGGCTTGCGGTTGTTCGCACTTCCTTTTAAAACGTTGAACTAAATTTAGAACGGTATTATAGAAGTAATGGATTTTGTATAAAGAACTTCTAATTCAAAATCAAAATTAATAATGATCTATATTATTAAAACAGGGTAAATAAATAAATTAAGATATGAATCACACCACTTATATTTCAATAACGAGCCAATGACTGTCTCGTCTCCTGGCAACTATACTCTATTTTGGTGAAAATAAATTCTATTTCCTTTTCTTTTCGCCGTGTCCCTTGCTATCACCTCATCTCCTTTCGCTTTACACAGCAGCACCATGTATAACCGTCAACCATAATTTAATTGAACTACTTCCATCACGATGTTTAATTCAGTTTAGACTCTGAGTATATAAATTATTTTGGTAACTTTATATTATGACTAGCTGACCCGTTCCCACTTCGTTGGGCGGTAAACATTTATAAAAACTACTTTTTGTGACTTAAATGTAAAAATTAGAAATATGGTGACTTTTTTTATAGGCATTATCAAGCTCTACAACTTTTCTCTAGAACTTAATCATATCGCTAAGACAGCGTTCGTAAGAAACGTTTTTGTTTGACAATTCTTCTCCAACTTACTTTGCAAATCCGACTACTACAAAAAAGTATTTTTAGTTTCCTGGTTACTATATAGCCTATGATACTCACAAATAACGTGGCTATCTATTAGTAATGGGATTGTCAAAATCGGTTTAGTAGTTCCTGAGAATACCCCCTACAACCTCACAAATTATACCTCTTTATATTATTAGTATAGATGTTGTCACACTTAGTAACTTTAAATGTAGATGAATTCGTAGGCAAAGCCTAGTGCATTTGGTTTGTTTACATAACTATGTTATCGCTATTACTAAAACTATTATGTATTTTTTAATCGACTGGCATATGACCCATCGACCTCCGACCCACTCTCAAAACTGTTTTAAAATTTGCGGTTTTCGTCCAAAACTCTATTTGCCTTGCGAAATTATGGCAAAGGTCAAGCGAAAGAACTCATTTTAACAAGCATTTGCATGTTGACTATAAATAATTGCAGAATAGTTAATGTTGCAATCATACGTGTATCACAATTATATTACAAATATTATGTTATTTAAAAGTTGCAATATATTTTTAATATTAATAAGATGTTCTTGTCCTAGTAATCTGTATTAATTGGCTAAAGACCGTAGTAAATGTTGCTTTAATGCACTTTCTGTCTTTAATGGGACATCGTGGCAGTGGATTAATTTCAAGGAGATACTAAAATAAATAAAGATAATCAGGCGTATTCAAAGTCCGTGCAGTAGATTTTCCGTGAAAACATGAGAATAACTCACAAAAAGCGTTCACCTACGTTATTGCTTTGCTATATCCTTTCAATTCCTTTTCGATGTATTGTAGCTCTTGCACTTGGTCGGCACTGAAATTTTTTATCACCATTAGACTGTAAGAGACACACTACAAGGCCACAGGCCTCTGCCTGTATGAAGATATGGGCATAAGTCACCACGCCAGGCCATGACATATTTGCGATTTTAACTCCGAGAAATCCAGTTCTATATTTTCTCACATACGGCGGAACTATATATCTATCTATCTATCTATCTAACTATATATCTTAGGTTCAAGTTTCCTTACGTTTTTCTTCACCATCAGTTAATAGGCTTACCAACGTGAATTGATTTAGTTTTTTAAATTGCATTCGATGCGACATCTCCTTTTATTTGTGTTTTCTATAATACCGCGCATATTTATGGGTCATCAGAGGTAATATTTTAATTTTTTTACAATTTCCAATTTCATACCCATTTTAACACATATTTCTGCAAATATTTATATGCTTCATGATTTTTTTTTCGTGTTTGTGAGTCTTAGTAGTGATTCTCAAGCTCTTTATAATGACATTTTAAACAACTCTAATAATATAATAATAATAATGCGCAGACGCATACATTAGTCCTATAACATCACGTAAAACAAATGCTGCACAACAAATATGTTCGTATTTGCGACTTAGCTAAAATAATTTGTTGATAGTAATACTCGGAAAAAGCAGTAAATTATCAATTTTACGGGAAGCTAAAGACTTAATTTTATTGAAAATACGATACTAACATCTTTCATACACAATATAGAATAAAAATATACATAATATATACTAGGATATCATTGCAAATTCGTGTAGCACTTAAAATATAAAGAAATATTTCGACTTCCACATAATTGATCCGAGTATTTTTATCATAATTCACAAACCAATTATTCTCTCAGTATTCAGCATGTCATAAAGTCGAATTGTTACGCAATGGTGGAATAAAGATAAAAATAATCTTTAATCTATAAAAGTAGCCGAGCTCGGGTTATCATCTAACCAGGGTAAATAATCGACTTTAGTCGAACGTAGGCTTTCACAATTCGTTTGTGTGATGTTGAAATGTATTATTATCATCTGAGATTATTTAAAAAGTATAAGTACTAATTAAAAAAAAACCAAATCCCAAACGCAAGAACATTGTTTCTTTCTAAGTGTTACTCTTGTTTTAGTTTGCAGATTTCATATTTCAATATTAATTTAAAATAGCTCATGTCACCCACAGAATTAAGAGGAATCTAACTATACGATATACGTTACAATTTGTTTAGGCTACAATAGCGTTCCGAAGAATTAGATGTATTATATGTTACGTAAATATATTTTTCATACAGTATTCCGGTGAAGTTGTTAAGGCCTTGTTAGGCCAATAGCGTAATCAATTGAAAACAAATCTTCATACAAACATTCGAAAAAAATTACCATCTGTTTTTGTGGTTGGGCAACTAAAGTAAGACAAAATAAAAAAGGATCACTACGTGTTGATCATTTTTGTAGAATTTGGGTATTTAATAGTGGTAGGATTAGCAAAATATTGCTGTCGTGAAATGAACAAAAACTAAAAAAAAAATGTAGACGCAGCACTGCAACTACGGTTCCTTACATCGAAGGAGGGACTCATCTGATAAATTTGCCAAAGACCTCCCACGTTAAAGTGGCGTTACTGACGTTCAGATTTCTTGACAATTTTTGGAACAAAATTTATTAACGGGGCTTGCGGTAATAGTTAAATGGTAGATATCGTCACGTAAAGAAAAACCGTTATGATCTTTTAATCTCCTTCTCCATGCAACTCTGTATTCCTAGATCGACAAAATTTGGTTATACTTAAACATGAAGATCACAAATGGAACAGCGACATCTTTTACCGCGCTGTGGAAACAACAGAATGATACACGCTTAAAGTTACAAAAATGAGACAGTGCCATCTATCCGATGACAGCGTAAATAATTTTATAACCTCAATACTGAACCCGTCAATACTCAGTTTTGGATTTTATGATTGGTTTTTATTCATGATTTTTTATATAATTCATAGTTCACTATTTATATCTAATTAAAAAAAAAGCGTATTTATTTTCTAAAATATTTCATTACAATTTCTAATTTAATTCTTACTTTACGTTATTTGAATTAAAATGTGATAGGTAGTGAAAAAAATATATATACACATTCTACAGAGAAAAAGTGATAGAGTCACTTAAAGGGGATACAAACAGACTAGCGGTATCGCATTACAGTCGTACTATAAGAAAAAGCGTAAGAATTTTGTCTCTTACGGGACCGGAGCACTCTGCTGGCAGTATGATTTTTTTCTTCTTCACGTTGGTGCGTGTCTTGTACTAAAGTTTAAACTTTGAAGCAACTAATCGACGTAACATCTGTAATAACAAATCTGCCACCACAACTTAACATTACAAGTAGCATCTACTCTACCACATAATGACAGCCTATCAACGAATACAGAATAGGACATAATATTTGCGTATTTATATTTTCATCTGTGTGAACAATTGCAGTTATTTCGCAATATGAACTGAATTGCTACTGAATCATCATCTTTCGCCGTTACCTACGCACCGCCAATATTTTTTAGTGGTTTAGGTATTATTTTAATAGCATTTTCGTAAATGTTCCATTTAACGGAATTCGTGGTGCGGTTTGTTTCTGATGTGTAATAAATAATCTAGAGTATGGGGTTATTTTGCAAATCATTACGAAAATAATAATACGATGCATTCCACGTTACATGTAATATGTTTCATCCAACTCACTAACAGAGGAAGAAGTTTTCAGAAGGCTTTTCATATAGCCACATTGCTATAAAAACGTTGACTGGAGCAATGCAACATTTTTATTTTTAAATTCGTTCTGAATTGGCAGCTGCTTGTGATTTCTTTGTATTAATTTGATGTATTTATTTGAACGCATTAGAATAAAAAAACCTATATTACTTTTTATAACATCTGCTAACTACCAGTGAAAATCCTATCAAAATTGGTCCAACCATTACGGAACCGATGGTCAGCCGGAACAAAAAGAGGGCCAATTTAAAAAAAAATAGTTTCTTTTGTTATAACTATCATAATTACATTTGTAAATATGTATTTGACAAAAAACTCATATTTTGATACGTAATTTATATATACGAATAACTTTATATATATATTAGACGTTACCGTTCCACTCCTTCTGCCCATCCTATATACGAAGCAAAGATATAGATTATGATAAATATTTTTATCCGAGTACGATAAAGCTACTGGTGATGAGGATAGTGCAATGAAAAATAATGACAGCCATCGAAATATCTATAAGCCATCGCTAGTCACCGATGTCATGCCAGTCTGGAAGCGTCTTGGTTGCTGGATCCTCATTCCGCTGAACTCAAGCTGAAGTTGAAAAAGTTGCTCTGACAGGGGTGGTAACAACCCTCTTGGGTACAGATACCCTACCACGCTACCTTACCTACTCGCGTTTCTTACTACCATGCGATACCCTATCGAGGTAATACCATCATACCATCATACGGTACCCTACAACCTCGCATATCCTATCATCCCGTAATACCCTACAACCTCGTATACCCTACGGTCTTTTCACTTCTTTGATATCTTCTATTCCAAAGTAATTTATTATGATTTTCTTGTTATGGCATTTACCACTAGATGGCGCGCTTTTGTAATTTTGAATCTTATGTTTTTTTCCATTAACAACATTTTGAAGACCCTTCTTTTTAAGTACCTAAGTGTTCATGTATTTCTATAATAAACACAGTTCAAGAACTAGATGAACATGTTTTAATTATAAAAATTTACGGTGTTATTACAAAAGTTAAATACGTATTGAATACTTCCTTTAAACAGGTTACGTGTTAAATGCACCGCGCTCGCTAAATGTTTGCTTTCTTTGCTCTTTTGTCTCGCTATGGTGAGGTTAGGTTAGACTTGTAAAAAAAGGATAACGCGAACTTGCCCCGGACAAGCGCGGTGCATTTATTATAAAACATTTTAGAGTAAGTATTTAATACGTATTTAACTTCTTTGTAATAACACCGTTAAAGCTTGTATACGACCAATAAATTAGGTAGCGATTTATACATTCGCATATACATATACATCTTTTTTTTCAAACTGACTACGCTTTTGACCTTACTAGGCCTTCACAGCTTTACTGAAATATATACATCTATAAATCGCGGGTGCTTGTTCTAACCCCTATCGCTAGAGGCGCTAACTGAAAAATATGAGTGAAACCTCTATTATCTAATAATATACTCTGTGGCATACTTTACTACCCATTTTATAAAGTACACTTACTATTATTTTATTAAATACTCTTTAAAGGAACAAAGATGTATGATTGTCTCTATATCCTTGATTATATAGATAGAATAATAACTTCCTTCTTAAATAATAGATTCATGATCTCTTCAAGGTCTGAAGGAGATAACGATGCTATATTATTGCAATGTAAGTCCCCTAGCCACATAAAGTGTCAGAGGTGAATAATTTTCTAATAAAATAATAGTGTTATTATTATTCACATTTAAATTATATGTAAGTACTCGTTTATCGTATTAAAGTATGGTATTATTGCTTCCTTTGTTATTTCTTACGTGTATTACATTGATATATAAAAACCCAAGTTGCACAGGCAACGCCTCAAACCCATCCGCATAAAATGAGTTCACAATTAAAAATTTTGAGCTCATTTCAAACAGTCTCGTCTCACTCGCTTTTCGACTTTTTGTACATTGCTTTGTTAAAACAACTTTAAACAATTCGCGTAAGGTTGAATTTGCAAAAGCAGTTGTCAGGGTTATAGAAATGAGCATAGGCTACACTTCATCCAGCAAAAAAAAAAAATCCGAGTGATAGATCAAATACTCATTGAGCAAATGCTGCTAGTGTTTACTAAAATAATGTTTTTTTTTTGTTTATCTGATACTGCTCGGAGGATACATGTAAGTATTTAAGAATTTATTGGCGAACTCGATACGTGCTAGACTCGAACAAATGTTTATTTAATTTGGTATGTATGATATTGGCACAGAACTAATACATTTTAGTAAAACCTCTATGCAACTTTACTTCTCTAGTAACATGACATGTGTGACATCTAGGGTTACCAGCTGTCGGTTTTTTTACCTAACTGTCGGTTCTTTTACGCCTTTGTTTGATCTTATAAAAATAGTATGTGCGAGTTGAGATTTTTTGGACAATAATTACGTTTCTTTTTATAGTTTTTACATTAATATTTTAACATTTAAGCGCCAGGTATGTAAGGTTTTATTTACAAGTAATCTTTGCTTTTAATGTTTGTATATATGTAGGCAATACGCATAGTAGTAACGTAAAACGAGCGAGTTTGCAAGTATTACCCAATAAGTTCATCTCGTCCGCAAAGTGGACGAATGTGGAGCGTGACATCGATTCTGCTTGCACGTACTATCGTCACCGTGTTATAATTTTCTGTCAACATTATACAGCAGAACCTCAGTAAGTCGAACATCGATAAGTCGAAAACCTCTATAACTCGAAACGAGTCTATATTTTGTTCTCGTCAACCTCAATCCTTCCACTACGCGGTATCTGAGCCCTCGGCTAGTCGAAATAAGTATGTCGCTACAAAGTTTGCAGTACAAGTTTTTCCTGTATATACATCGAAAATTAAATTTCGTTTGTATCTCGACCTAAAAACTAGAACCTCTATGATTTTAAGTTCATAACCTCTATAGCTCAAACAAAAAAAAAAAAGTTACGTAACGACTTTAAGAATATCGCTAATAAGTAATCTTTGTTTTGAGTATTACTTCTGTAATAAGAATTTTTATTTATTGGATCTGTGTAGCTCAAAATTTGGTACTAACATCTATGCATTTTAACCTTTTTAATCTTTATGAGTCGATACCTTTATAATATGAAGTTTCCACGTCTCCGTTGATGATGATGATTTTAGTCAGGAAAAGTTGTGAATTCTCTTGAGGCTAACAACGTAGAGAGTTAAAAAAAAGCGTCTCTCTCATGAACTTCGACTTAACGAGGTTCTGTTTTATTTCACTGCTCCAACCATAATGAGGTATGTTGTACATAACATGTTAGATAACAAAACGAAATAGTATACTAAACAGGCATATGCGATATTTTTTTTGTTTTATTTTTAAAAAGTGAAAGACGCTGTCGGCCGTAACAGGTGAATTTCGTAAGTTATTTTGTTTGGCTTAAAAGTCCTTCATTTGTAACTATGTATTTACGTGAGAGATTGAAATTAACCTAAACATAATTGAAAAAAAGTAATATATTTTCTTAAAAAAATTAAAACTCAATCAATATCATTTTTTACTTTGTGTAACTCATGTAATTTAACGAGTTTACTTTGCTAATAGAAACATCAATATATCGAATATGTATCTACGTACAAAATATCTGAACACAGATAAGTACATCTTCCTTCTCTGTCTCTGAAACGGTTTTTTTTCTTGTAGTCCGGTGAAGCTGTTCACACCTTATTGAAATTTGGTATTTGAAGATATTTGTACACAGAAAATATTATGTTTATACTATGACCATTTTGTTATAACTCAATACTCAACCGATGATTAATAAATCACGCATATATGCTGTCAGGGACATAAAAAATATATAGAATTACCTTTCATAAAAAAAAAAAAAACTGATTCCGAGGGATATATCAAATATCCATTAACGCGAGTGGATCTTCGGGCAAAAGCAAGTATACTGTAAAGTCGAATGGTACGGATGCTTATAATTATTACCGTTTTTATCTATATCTATACTAATATTATAAAGCTGAAGAGTTTGTTTGTTTGTTTGGTTGAACGCGCTAATCTCAAGAACTACCGGTCTGATTTGAAAGTTTCTTTTAGTATTAGATAGCTCATTTATCGAGGATGGCTATAGACTACATATCATCACTTTAGATCCAATAGCAGCGGAGCACTAATGAAGAATGTCTCAAAATCGGGCTATTTTTAGAGCATCCGCTGCGTGTCAGTGTCAGTATTATCTTTGCGTTGCCATGGTAACATGATAACATTCTATCGAAAATAATATCAGGGTTTATTTTGTGTTTCTGTTCAAAAGTTTATTTTACGTTATTTTTAATTCCAATTTTTGATTATACGTGGTACGTTGCTATCGCAAACATTTTTAAAGTCTATTTTGTGCTGCTATTGTAAAAGGTTAGTAGTAATAATATTCGTCCATCAATACAGGCGAGGGAATTAATTCATACTGCCAATTCTGAAGTTGTCAATATAGGCAGTTCTTATGTATTCTCTACCCAGTTTTCTTCTATGTCTAAGTTAATGTAAAGGTATAAGCGTTAAATGTTCTATATAATATTTCGTAAATTTTTATCTTTTTAATTTTCAAGACCGCAGAATTTATGCTCCGTGGTATTATTTTTCATTCATTTCACTTTTGCAACATAAACAAACCATATTACATAAAACGCTACCAATTTAACACAATATAGAGTCAAATAACACAAGATTATGAATAAAATATAAAATCCTCTACATGACAAACTGAAATCCCGCCAAAAACTCCTCAAAAAGTTTATTCTACGTTAGTTTTGTTCTCAATATTTAATTTGTGAATAAATACTTTTTGATGAATACATATATTTGCGGTGCTACAAATATAAACTTTTTTTTAATTCTGTTTATATGTCTGTTTGTTTATTTGTTCCGGGTAATCTCCGAAAAGACGAACTAACTAAACTATTTAAACGGTTTTCTTTCTTAGAAATGACTACGCTATTGACCTAGCAATGTATTAACAGCTTCAACGGACTACAAGTAATATTAGAACGGGAATTTTACGGGCAAATAACTAATTAATTAGCTGTTTTATTTTAAGCTAGCGGGTTCAGCAGACGATATCCGCCCTGATAATAAGATAAACTATACCTAAACCTTGCCCAAGAATCATTTTATACATTGGTAAAAACGGCATGAAGATGCGTTTTTGATCTTATTGTAAACAGACATATAGACAGACGTGGAACACGACTTTGTTGACACTATGTTGTGATGAACTGTTATCCGTGGATTCGTATGTGTGAAATTGACCAAAAATATGTTGTTCACTGTAAACATGCGCGTGTGACGTACATTGTACTGGACTCCAAGAATAAATATAATTGAAAGTCATACGTTTGTATGTGATTTAAATTATAGCAAGGTATATTAATAACTTGATTATATCAACAATATGGACATATTATATCTATATAATAAAAGATTTGACACATACTGTTCGATAATGTATAGTTTAATATTTTTATTACTCTCTTATATAGTTTAAGTGAGCACTGAGGGTGATACACAGATAGTAGTTTAAAGTTCCAGCTATGTGGCTTATGATACATCTCATCCCATTCGATACACTATTAGTATTCACATATATAATGTACATGTTACCTGTTACTGTAGATGATGTGCGTGTTATACTTACAGATATTTTTGAAAGAGTATTATTGTTATTTACAGATCTAATTACAATTTTAAATCTATTTCATATATTCAAAAAACGCGTGCGAAGCCGCGGGTAACAGCTAGTTTTATTATAAAGCTGAAGGGTTTGTGTGATTGAACGCACTAATCTCAGGAAATACTGGTCCGATTTGAAAAATTCTTTCAGTGTTAGATAGCTCATTTTATAGAAGAAGGTTATAGGCTATATATCATCATACTAAGGCCAACAGGAGCTAAGCACCAATGAGGGATGTTTCAAAATCGGAGATTTTTTCCTTTTGCGAGTTTCCCCTGCGTGTTAGCGTTAGCCCAAAGTAACTATTCCACGCGAAGGAAGACACGGGCAAATGTTAGTTCATATATTTTAATATACATTTTCAGAAATGTGAAATTCTTTGATACGACCACCTTTTGTTATCTGTATTAACTTTTAAACCCTAGGAAGCTGAAAAATAAAGGACAGCAGCTAAGCAAATGTGATATTTGACCCTCATTACTCATAGAGGTGTGGGCAACGAGTAACCATCGTGACGGCATATCAATGTCGCACATTCAATCGATAAAAAACCCGGAAAGTGTGTAAGGAACCCACATACTGATTGCGTACATTCACATATCCTTAATACGTATTATAAATTATTGTTATGTTCAAGCTGAATTGTTATTGGCATAAAAAACATTCCTTTGAATGAATATATTAAGAGCCAGAGATAAAGCAATTAAGTACATCTTCTTCTTTTGTTTTTATTGACGAACTCTAGTATTATCAATCCAAAATTAAGAAAATCTTATACTTTTTGTGTGCAGTTTTTTTGAGGGTTAATCAAACAAAAGACGAGCATAGCAAAGTGACTTGATAACAGCTATAAAAACTATAAATGTATGAAGGTGGGTATTACGTCAAAAAGTAATAATTGCGACCATCGTAGACCAGTTGTAATATATGGTACCCGAATCTTTCACTACGACCTTGGACGTGGTGATAAGCTTGTCATGTTCTCTTTCTGTTTTCTGCGTTTCAGGATGCAGCGATGTTTTTCATGTATTATAGATTTCTGGATGGCCACCTTTGTGTACCTCTTTTTTTTTCTCGAACTGACTACGCTATTGGCCTTAATTTTTTGGCCTTTACAGCTTCACCGGACTACTTTGTGTACCATCCGGTACAGTGTCGGCACTTGGTGATTCTATAATAAAATAAAAAGCAGTGATTCTTATAAAATACTTTTCTCAAATAAAATAAACTGGACCATTACTTAATTGTTCAATAAAAAAGATTAGACCAGTCGTCGAAATTTAAGCATACTTCATTAATTTTAGAAGTTTCAACATTAGTATGGCTGTTTTGACAAATAGTGTATCGCTATAATAATTGCATGTCATTTTTTTATATATTTTTTTTTTTACGTCAGCGGTGGTCGTGTATAAATACGTGATTACATATTCATTTTCAATATACTGAAATACATATAATATAGTCGATGTTATGGAAAAAACTTTAACTACTTTCTTATTGATAACATGAGTTGTAACTAATAGTTACTACACAAAAAATAAAAAATAATAGGTTGACAAATACAGAAGAAAAATGTACTTAACTGTTTTGTTTTCGCCTATATCTATATAGAGATTCATTTGTATCATACAACTTTATAATTGTGTTGACAGCTAATATAATGTAGACAGCGTAAGTTGTTTTTTTTTTTTGTTAAAACCTGATCTAATTTCGTTAGATACTTAATATAAATATACTAAATTCAATATCATTGGTGACTGTGTTAAAAATAAATACTTGTTTCATATTTAGTGATATGTAATTTCAATATTGAAATCATACCAGCTAACCCTGACCCCTTTGCATTTGGAATTTTTGGACAGATTCCGATATTACAAAATAGAAGGTCAATTATCTGATAAATTTTTAATACGATTTCAACTACGTAGTTTATGTACAACAAAAAGGGCTTTATCCTTATTACCTGTTTTTATAATGTAGAATAACTTCACGGACAATTTTTATATATAAAAAATAAAATATTTCTTATAATAATACCTCGAAATGCTCTAGTACTTTCGTTATCAAAATTAGTTATATCAATCACCACAGATTGTACCAAAAGGCAGAACGACAATATTTTGTTTAATATTAATTTGACCTTGTCTAGAAGAATAACTGTGTTATTAGGAAAAAGTTAAATACGAATTGAATACTTGCTTTAAAAAAGTTTGGGTACTTACGTATTAAATACACCAGGCTTTATTGTGAACACAGTACTTTAGCAGTGATGCGTGTTCATACATTTTAGGCCGATTAGGCCTCCCACGGCAGCGGCTCAAGCCTAGGTTCGATCCCTCGGTAGGGAGCCCTTGAGTGCGTTGCTTGCGCGATACGGTGACACACAAATATACATCACCGCTACAACACTACACGATCACCCCCACACACGTGCACGCCTACACGCTTACACATGAAAGTGGAAGGGTTTACTTTTTTCCCTTATCGAACTAAAAAACTCTCAATTTTCCGATAATAAATATATGGAGGAGTTGTTGAGGCGTGTATGCTTGGTACACATATACGTTTCAACAACTCATACATATATGAATAGTTAGCTAGGTTAGCTAAGATAGGTCGCGATTTTGCATGCAACAGGCAACAGCCAAGCCGAGGTGTGCCGTGCACCCTTAAGCTGGTTGCCAAAATAATATCGGCTGAGTGCCTTAAGCGCTCGCCTTAGTAGTCCGGTGAAGCCGTTAAGATCTTGCTGGGTCAATAGCGTAGTCATTTCGAAAAAAAAAAAAGTGTTCATACAAACAGGCAGACAGACAGATAGACAGATATTTCTAAAAATGATTGTAATGTATTTGATTAATTATTTCAAGTACAGATACGTTAGATTTACATTCTTATCTATACTAATATTATAAAGAGGTAAAGTTTGTGACGTTGTGAATTGTAACGTTGTAGGGGGTAATCTCAGGAACTACTGATCCGATTTGAAAGATTCTTTCAATGTTATATAGCTCATTTATCGAGGATGGTCATCTATGCTAATATTATAAAGAGGTAAAGTTTGTGACCTTGTGAATTGTGAGGTTGTAGAGGGTAATCTCAGGAACTACTGATCCGATTTGAAAGATTCTTTCAATGTTATATAGCTTATTTATCGAGGATGGTCATCTATGCTAATATTATAAAGAGGTAAAGTTTGCGAGTTTGTGACGTTGTGAATTGTGATGTTGTAGGGGGTAATCTCAGGAACTACTGATCCGATTTGAAAGATTCTTTCAATGTTATATAGCTCATTTAACGAGGATGGTTATAGGCTATATATCAGCACGCTAAGACCAATAGGAGCGGAGAAACAATGAAGAACGTTTAAAAATCGGGGTGGTTTTCCTCTTGAGAGCTTTCGCTGCCTATTAGTTAGCCCAAATTAACTATGTCGACGCGAACGAAGTCACGGGCAGAGGCTAGCTATATGTATAGATGATATACAAGATGTACCTTAAACTGTTATTGATTATATGGCAACACTAATGTGATTCTTAAAGGAGGACATCATTGAGCCTCGGGATTTCATTTGCGTATTTTCCCGCCCACGGTTTTTGATGTCACGCCGCTCTTCGTCGTTGGTCCGCACTATTACTTCCTTCTCCTTTAATGTACTTTTTATATAAACTTTGTGTGGTAAACTCTTCGCTAATTACGATTATAATGTTGTGTTATAAAAATCATAACTTCTAAGAGTAAATATAATCAAAATTTAGAAATAGTTATTAATATGTAATTGACAGTTCCAGATATTAGTGCTCACAAATAGACAAACGATCATTTGAGATTTATGACATTAATATGGATAATAGATAACGTTTTAAATAAGTGCATTTTTAGTAAATAACGTGGATATATCAAACTCTTAAAAAAATAAATTTCGTAGTTCTGTTTTCATTTATTTCTAATGGGCTTATTGAATGTCTTAGTCAAATCTATTTAATATATATAACACTAACCCTTAACTGACTACAACTAATTACTTAACCTCGCGCCGGGACTTTGTAATTAACCGACCCGATTATATATTATTTTCAATTATTTTAAATTTCGTGCCGATCAGAAAAACCATAAGCACGCTGAGTAATTTAGAGAGGCAAATTGAATAGAGGTAACTCAACCGCAATGCGTTTCTTATGATATAAGGGTTATTTATACCAACCTTGTTTTATTGGATAACCATTACACTACATTAATACGTTGCTAATTTGAAATTACGTTTATATTGAATAGCTAAATATCTATAGTGTGCGGCCCGCGACACCATGAACGAAACGTGTTTGTGGCCCGTTTAAAAAAAAGAAAAAAGGTTGAGTACCTCTGGCCTAACTAATATTATAAATGAGAACGTGTTTGTTTGTTACGATTTCACCAGATCACCATGAAAAATTGCATACACGTTGTTAGATGTACCGAAAAGAGCTAAAGTATCTTTCATCCATAAAAAATAAGTACTGACCAAAAGGGTTACAAAAGAAAATTAGCATGAGCAAAGTCATTAGCAAAAGCTAGCATATAGACGTAGCATATAGCATATAGACGTTTCGAATGTCCGTCTCATTTATCAAATTTGGATATTGTCTTAGTAATTCAATATCAATAAAAAAAATTAAGTTTACCAAAAAAATAAGGCCATAAAACTTGAATATCATCAGTCTTTCCACATCGGAATTCGAATATGAGCATTTACATAAGTTTTGAGGTAAGTTGGTCACATAGGAGTTATGATATGCAACCGGCCGATGGGTCATACCGTTTATCTTAAATGGAGATTCTGTTATGAATGGTATAAGAAACTTATGGTGTATTTATTTAATACTAACTTCTACCCGCTAGTTCGTCCGTGTGGAATAGTCACTTTGGGCTAACGCTAACACTTAGCGGAATCTCTCAAAAGTAAAAAAAAAAACGATTTTGAAACATTCTTCATTGTTGCTCCGCTCCTATTGGTCTTAGTATGGTGATTTATAGGCTATAGCTTTCCTCGATAAATGAGCTATCTAACACTAAAAGATTTTTTCAAATCAAACCAATAGTTTCTACAATTAGCGCTTTCAACCAAACAAACAAACAAACCCTTCAACTTTATGTTAGTATGGATTTGGTAAGAGATTAAGTTTGTAGTCCCGTGAAGCTGTTAAGACCTTGCTAGGTCAATAGTAGTCAGTTCGAGAAAAAAAGAGATTAAGTGAAGTTTTACAAATATTTGCTAAATTTAACTTTGTATATTGTTTATCTTATTATTTGCCATTGAATAAATAATAATTTGAATATGAAATACAGTGCTCCACCAAAATAGTTGTTGTATGTTTTAAAATCTTTAAATCATTTAATATTCAGCACATATGCAAATTGTTTTGAACAAGTAAGAGCTTTGTTACGTTGCATGAATATACGACGTAATAATAATACAACGTGTAACGGGTATATACAATAAAAACCAGGTTATGGAGATCACTGTTCGTCATCGTAGATTCGAATCCGGTATTGAGCCGAAGTTTTTTAACGCAGATCTTCATCGTGAGGAAATCATAACATGGAGACAAGGCTACTTATAAGTTGACGTATAATCTCAAGTTACCAGTGTATCGCTTGAGAGCTAGTCCTTCTCTACCTTTAAATTATACCTATTACTCGTTTTATACGGAAAATAGTTCTCGACAAAACCGTATAAAATAAGATCTCCGATTCTGCTACGTAAAATCATGCTTTTTAAATCAGATGAACTCCCAATATTGCTCAATGTGCCACTAGCCTTCAATTCAGTCATTTTATACGATCTTCAAAATACGTTAATTTACAAACCATGTAAAAGCGACATCTATAAACAAATAAGTGAATCTATATAAAACTCAGCAAGTGTCCGTAAATTAATGCCAGCGAACAGGCGGGTAACCTGATATTAAGCGATCACCGCCGTTCATAAACACTAGCAACATCAGGGGAGTCGCAAGTGCGTTGCCAGCCTGTGTCTTGGGGGAATGGGGGGAATTGGGGAGAGAAAGAGGGAGGGGAAGAAGGGGAGATGGACCTCCGTCGCTCTAACTGACCGAACGAAACGTAACAATTCAAGCAGTGATACTTCACGTCGGTGGATCTGTGGGTGGGGTGGAACTACTCCGGGCGAGCCGACCCGTTCATGCTGAAACCAGTTATAGATTCAGCGTGGCTCTACCACCTATTAAAATTTAATTCGCGATGTTGCCTCCATGACTAACAGACCAAGCCGAGGTTCGATTACTTTGGCATTCTTGTTCCAAGTTATGAAATGCCTTAGTAATTCTGTGAAGTTGTGAAGGAAACCCAGACCAATAGCGTAGCCTATTCGAGGAAAATCCTTTATTGCGGTGTAGTGATAATATATGATAACTTGGTAATACTCCAAATAATCCTGTATCGACCAGTAAGAGTCTCATCAAAATCAGCACAGTCGTTTCGGACATAAACCCACACAAACAACAAACACTTTAGTTTTATTAACAGGCACTTATAAATAACTACTAACGTAATTGATTTAAGAACGTAAAGTAAAATAAATAGGTACTCAGGTTAACCTTTCATACTGTTTATTTATTTATATTCTCATGTAATGTAAATATTAAACTTTGAAGAAAATGAAATGAACCTTGAATTGAATTCAAAGGAAGTAATTAACAGTTCATTACATAATATCGTAATTAATGTTTTATTTACGGATGTTTTTAATTATGCCGAAAAGAAAAATACCGATTTTGTCAGAAACACACGTGTATCTTTTATTACTATGTTGCAAAATAGATTATGTCTCAAGAAAGGACAGTATTGATGACTACCCATTGGTAAAGTCACGAAGTGATTAAGAATATTTCGAAAGCATATGGAGATGATACAATACTCCACTTAAGGAACAAGTAGGTAGAAAGTACCCCATCACTGAACCTCTTTAACACTTCTCCATTATGCAAGCTGTGATATATGGTATGTACTCGTATCTTGAGACATTAATCGCTTTTCATTATGTATAGATAAAAATAGTTCAATGATCATTTCACAAACAATTTCAAAGGACTGACGATTTGTCCTAACTGAAGAATATCTAAATCTATTCTAATATTATAGAGGTGATATTTGTGAGGTTGTAGGGGGTATTATCTAGATCTACTAAACCGATTTTGAAAATTCTTTTACCAATTGAAAGCCACGTTATTTGTGTGTGTCATAGGCCATAATATTAACCCGAAAAATGAAAAGACTTTTTTGTGGTAGTCGGATTTGCCAAGCAAGTCGGAGAGAAAACGGTCGGACGAAAACGTTTCTTACGAACGCTGCCTTATCGATGTGAGATATATAATTTAGTGCTAAAGAAGCTAGGTTAGCTGAGATAGGTCGCGATTTTGCATGCAACAGGCAACAGCCATGCCGAGGTGTGCCGTGCACCCTTGAGCTGGTTGCCATAATGAAATCGGCTGAGTGCCTTAAGCGCTCGCCTTAGTAGTCCGGTGAAGCTGTTAAGACCTTGCTGGGTCAATAGCGTAGACATTTCGAAAAAAAAAGTGCTAAAGAAAAGTTGTAGTTCTTGACAATGCCCACAAAAAAGTCAACGATACCATATGTCTAACTTATATATTGAAGTCGCAAAAAGTAGTTTTTATAATAACAAATAGTTGAAATCATTAAATGATGTTTATTGATTTTATTGTGTTTTCCAGAATCACTCAAACAAAAAATATCCAGCAACTGAGAGGAAATATGTTACACATCAAAAAAACTAGAAACTAGAAATTAAAATTGTATACTTATATACAATTGATACTTATTATTAATATTAATTATTATTATGCACTAGCTGTTCACTCCGGTTTGACACGGGCGTGCTAATGAAGAACACGGGGTAAATATTCCTGTTACGGTACGAAAATATAATGAAATAGAATGGTAACTCAACAACTGAACGCTAATTAAGCCAATATTTGTGTCTTTGTTTCATTTATTTCTTTTTGAATTGAGCTTGTCTTGACAAAAATAAACACAATAAATTAAGAATTAACCAAATAAGTGCAGCCACTCTGAAATGATGCGCTTACGTCAATTCGATAATTTATTTTTATGTATACAGATACTATTTTTTTAAATTCTTGGTCCAACCTTTTTTCTTAATTCAATTGTTTATTACAGAAAAATCGTTTTAAGTGTAGTGCAGGTAACATAATTAGCAAGACTTATGATATTATTATTGTATTAGTTATTATTTTAATTTACATGATGGGTATTATATCTATACTAATATTATAAAGAGGTAAAGTTTGTGACGTTGTAAGGGGTAATCTCAGAAACTACTGGTCCGATTTGGATAATTCTTTCAATATTATATAGCTCATTCATCGAGAATGGTTTTAGGCTATATATTATCACGCTAAGACCAATAGGAGCGGAGCACAGATGAAAAATGTTTCAAAATTGGGATGCTTTTTCCTTTTGAGAACTGATGCGTATTAGTAGTGTATCTATTCCACGCGAACGAAGTAGCGAGCAGAGGCTAGTATTATTTATATAGATTAAAGTAATTTTTAGACGTACGGAATTATGAACACAAAGATATATTATCTTCGATTACTTGTTATGGACTGTATAGTATATATTATGTTACAAACAGTTTGATTAAGTGACGATTATACGTATTAACTAAACGTTATTTAACATTTATTCGTCGTGATAAAATTGTGTAAAGAGTTTCATAAATTCCTTAATTTATCTAGATATTATTAGTAAGAGTTCATAATGTTAAAGCGATAAATTCAAAGTAAAGTGGGTGACACCGCTCACTCGCATCGTAAAATGTTACCAAATTTTAAAATAAAACTAAATGAAGAAAACCATGACGCATTCTGTTTACTACCACGACTGTACTGGACGCACCTTAACTCGTGATTATAGGCCAATATATTCAAACATCAATGTGCTAGGTTAGGATAGGTTGGATTTGCGATTCCATTCAATGGTTGGTGGAGAGAGAGCATGGGCAGCGGTCATCGCTTTTAGTGAAGCCGTAATGTCCAGAAAGGAAGAGGCTGAGCGAGCCCGGGAGAGAGCGGCCGAGGCGCCTGCCTTGAGACGCGGGCGAAATGGTCGCAGAAGGAGAGGTGGAGGCCTATATCATCAAAGGCCCCCCTAATATCCCCTCCCGGCAGTGAATGCGGGGGCGTTCATTGCCATATAGGGAGGAAGACCCGTGACAGAGTAGCACGGTGTGTAGCCACAGCTTCCACTTGAAGCGACGTGGTGAGAACTCCAGTCTTTCCACGAGACGCAGATCCCCGTCTTACCACCTACGGGCGATCTGAGCGCGCGACCAGGGAGCGGAGCATGCAAACCGTGATCTCGCACCCTGGTCCACCTATGCGCAAAGGCGGCAGAGGGGTTTTTAGTCGGTAGGAGTCCGACATAACCCTCACGTTGTCCCCTAACAACGTGAGGCGTACCCTATGCAGGATTTTCCCCTCTATAAAAAAAAAGGTTGGATTTGCGATAAAAACAGCGCGCACCGTTCTGTGTCCTATTCGTAAACTGTGTTTAATGAAACATACATGCCTAGTCAGTAATATAAATAAAGTAATCCTTACTAATATTATAAATGTGAATATCGGTGTTTGTTTTTTCGTTACGCTCTGACGCTTTAATTATTCATACGATCATCATGAGATTTTGTATTTGTAGAAATGTAATAGTGGTATCTATTTATAATTATCTCGGTGTTATACATTGCATATAATACAATACGTATTTAACCTAATTTTTTGTTCTGCGCAAATGTCTTCAGAGCGGATAAAAAGTTTCGTAATAATAGTACAACACTACACGATCACACCCACACACGTGCACGCCTACACGCTTACACATGAAAGTGGAAAGGTTTATTTTTTTTTCCCTTATCGAACTGAAAAACTCTCAACTTTCCGATAATAAATATATGGAGGAGTTGATGAGGCGTGTATGCTTGGTACACATATACGTTTCAACAACTCATACATATATGAATAGTTAGCTAGGTTAGTTAAGATAGGTCGCGATTTTGCATGCAACAGGCAACAACCAAGCCGAGGTGTGCCGTGCACCCTTGAGCTGGTTGCCAAAATAAAATCGGCTGAGTGCCTTAAGCGCTCGCCTTAGTAGTCCGGTGAAGCTGTTAAGACCTTGCTGGGTCAATAGCGTAGTCATTTCGAAAAATAATTCGTAATAATAGCAATTATATTATACGAACGATTTTTTCATTATATTTCACTCAGATATTGATTTTTTTTTCTAATTCCATAATAATTTTATTTAATGAAATCTTACTGTGACAAGTAATTAACATTTTTGTTTCACTAGAAAACCTATATATTAAACATAATACATTTGGCAATTATATAGAAATAAACACTGTATGCAGTACACGTAATTGTTAATATGTTAATGAGAATGCTTGGCAAACAATGTTTACAAAGAATATGCACAATAAAAACATTATTATTTTAATAACAGTATTATTAATTTCAATCGTCGCCAACTCATTGAGTTAAGAGTAAACAAAAAATACGAAATTGTATTTTATAAAAATAAAAACCTTTCAAACAATCGAATGTTTGAGAAGACAAATTATAAGTAGAAATAAAAACGATAAGTCATCAATAAATTGCTAAATCACATGACTGGCCTTATTCAAAATTACAAATAAATTATATTTCACTTCCACTTGTGATGCTATATTGTATTTTAAAATGAGTGATATTTACTATAAAATTAATAATTCATAGAGAGCAGGACTTTAATAGTTTTTAAATGTAATATTAATTAATTTTATTTCCGGGAACACTTTGCGTGACAATACGGAAAACGGGTTACATTATGGGTTGTATTTTATAGGTAGACGTTTAACTACAATCTGAACAATGTTAAATGATGGTATCTAATATTTTAAGCAAGGTAAATTGAATGGGGGAATTGCTCTCAAGTGCAATTATCTGAACATACTGATTTTATTGTTTTGATTCGTTGCTTATCGAATTAAAACTAATATGACAAAAAGAAAAGTTTTGATTTTTGTTTACAATAGATAAACATAAAATAAAACTGATTAAAAAAACGCCCATAGGAAGCTATATTATCAGCGACTAACATGATTGTATTTTTTTCAAAATTTCTATTAACACGAACGAAACCACGACAAAACGTTAATCATGTGCATTTTACAATAAGTCTAATTAATTAGTTTACTTACTGTTTCACCGTGTATAACTTATATCTCTTGAGACATAAATAAAGAAATAACAAGCGTGTGAACAGTGACAAAATAATCCTCGCAAATTAGTATAGCTGTGTTGCAAGTTAAAATTATTGTACACTTTTACCACGGTAGACATTTCTAATACATTGCCAGTGTAGAAATTAAAGAAATAACGCAATCGATACCTCCCGCGGCTTGTCGTTAAAATGTGATGTAAAAATTATATGATATTTTTTATCGATAGGCACGAAGCCTTTTTATTTATGTCCTTTGTCACTCTTTGAACATGGGTTGACGAAAAATGTATAGCTGTGGGAAATACATTGACAAATTCGTGTAATTCTAATTGCAGTGCTTTTTGTTTTCTAATGGCTGAATGGAATTTAACGATACGTTTAATGACAGATAAAGAACATATTATTATTAACATATCATATTCAATTGGGATAACGGGATAATTCTAAAATTTAATAGCGGTAACTTTAAAACGGTAAAATGTTAGTCGTCATAACAAAAATGGTAATGAAAAAAATAGATAATCTAAATAAACCAAATAATTCCTATAAATCAATAAAACAATTCCCTCTCACAACCAATGCACGAACAACCAGCTAGCACTTATACAAACTCTTTGGGATTTCAAAACAACTAGCTTATACAAACGCTCGCTCGTGAATATACATACATCTCTGATCTGTCGCTCAGGAGCAGTACATTTTTTAAATGAAAGTAACTACTGAAATACCTACTTCTTCGGTACTTTTCTGTACTCCTGACAAAATTCCACGACGATCAGTTATTAAAATGTAAAAGCTTAGTAAACAAACTATTTTCCGCATTTCTATTATTAGTTGAAAAGTTGCTAAACGATATGCGGGGTAGTCCGGTGAAGCTGTTAAGACCTTTATAGGTCAATAGCGTAGTCAGTTCGAGAAAAAAAAAACGATTCGAGTGAATATTTCTTCGATTAAAATAGGTCTATAAGTTCTTCGTTTTGAATAATCGTAATCTAATATGGAATAATATCAAGACTTTGAGAAATATTATTGTGCCTAAGTAATTGATTTAGTCTACTTTTAACTGAACGTGGTCTCATATATCACTGTATCATTAAGCAGAATATTTAACAAATCCTATGATTGAACAGTTTGTTACTCTATCTGTGCGAATATTATAAAGTTAAAAGTATGTTTGTTTGGTTGAACGTGCTAATCTCAGAAACTACTGATCCGATTTGGAAATTTTTTTCAGTGTAAGATAAGTCATTTATCGAGGAAAGCTATAGGCTATGTATCGTCATGCTAAGACTAAGCACCAATGAATAATGTTTCAAAATCGAGGTGATTATTCCTTTTAAGAGCTTCCGCTGCGTGTTATCGTTAGCCCAAAGAACTATTCCAAGCGCACGAAGTTCCCTTATCGAACTGAAAAACTCTCAATTTTCCGATAATAAATATATGGAGGAGTTGTTGAGGCGTGTATACTTGGTACACATATACGTTTCAACAACTTATACATATATGAATAGTTAGCTAGGTTAGCTAAGATAGGTCGCGATTTTGCTTGGGGGTGTGGTGTGCAGTGCACCCTTGAGTTTGTTGCCAAAATAAAATCGGCTGAGTGCCTTAAGCGCTCGCCTTAGTAGTCCGGTGAAGCTGTTAAGACCTTGCTGGGTCAGTCACTTCGTATAAAAAAAAACGCACGAAGTCACGCGTAGAAGCTAGTTTAAAATATAATGATTCGACATCTTACAGTTCTTATATAATAAATCAAGAAATTCATTAAAGTAAACAAAAATAATAAAAGATTATTAATGTGTTATTAATTAGCATATCGTGAGGATAAAACATAATTTATTAATTTGTATTTTGAACTTGATCTTCATTGATAAAATGTGTACGATATCGGCGATAAATATTAAGTTGCATAAATATATTTTAATTTGTTTAAATATTTTTACTATCATCGTTGCGGTCGAATAGTTCACGTCCACGTGCTAGTGTGTATTCGTGTGATGTGATTATTTTATTTTAGAATAATTAACCAGATCAATAATATAAAATGAAAACTTATCATAACCGATAGCAAAAGTGTAGAAAAGAGGAGTGTAAAAAGCGACTTGTCGAAGCTTATCTAGACTAGAGTAACCATTCATTTGACAATTTGTGTACTTATAGATTTACAAAATCTGAATGAAAAAATATGTTTATATTTCATTCACAGGTAAATATAGTGTTCGTTATTTGTTCGCGATAATCTTTGAGATGACTTAACCGATTTTTAATCTATTGGCCGATAAAGGACTTTTCAGAATATTATTCAGGACATGTTATTATACTCTTTAATAATTAATATTAAAAATAATTAATAAAATAATAAGTA
>JACEII010000020.1:2059064-2093383 GCA_014332785.1 Antheraea mylitta
ACTTTAGTATATTTGTTGGGGGTATAATAGACAGGGAGCTAAAAAAAATCTCATAAGAGTTCATCAAGGTAACCTTCTATTTATGTAAAAAATATACCTAGAAACTAAATAAAAGTCATTCTCTGAACCCTGTCTACTTCTATCAATTGGAAACTAATGCAATCATAGGGTGTGATAAAAGAATAATTTCACTGCTATATAGTTATATTGAAGTGGTAAGCTCTTGTTTTTCTAAACGGACCCTGTCTAATAGTATGCCATTAAGACAGTGTTGTTGTTAGTTATTATAAGACTATGTAGTATTTTGGAATTAATATATAGCTGTACTTGATAATTATTTTTTAATTAATAAGTTATTTTATGAATAACTGCGGTGTTCATTATTGCTTATAAATACATACATACAGTATGTTCACAAATACATTAATAGGCTTAGTGGCGCCATAGTGTTAAGTATATACTATTGAGCTGAAAGGATGTGGGCTCGATCTCCAAATGGACGGACTTTAATGTGTCTAAATCGTGATTGTTAATTCTATGTTTGGGTGTTAGTTTGTGTTTAGGATGTGATTTTATTTTGAACTAGCTGTGTCCGCGACTTCGTCCGTGTGGAACCTTATGTAAAAACATTGATTTATAAAGTCATCTGAATGTATTACGTTCATTTACTTATCTACTTCTTTTTCGTACTTACGCCGCGTTCTCATTAAAATTACAATAACTCTTAATAGAGTGAACCGATTTTAATGCAACACAGACAAAGTTATTGTTACTAAGTTTGTTCACGAAAATCAAAAAAGTACAGACACGTTAGATATATATATAGATTCAATATACTTATTACTTGGCAGTTGTCATACACATAATTTTAATATACGTTATGACGAGTTATATGTAGAGGAAATTACCACAATTTTTTTAAAGCTTTATGGACAACAGAGTTGTGTTGCGAAGAACATTACTTAGTATTATATCACTCGTTATACAATATAAGAACTTTCACCTCAATGACTTACACGCGCTGTTTAAAAAGCTTACCGTAATGTATGTAAAGCGGATTATCGACCACTGTAATTCAATAATAAATAAAGCAGCCGTAGTTTGAGTATTTTATTCTTTTTTTTTATTGCAGCACGACAAAGTGACTGCACTATACCTGATGGTAAGCATAGTACAATCCAAAAACAGTGGCGACCACCGAGAGACAGATCATCCATCGTCGGTCGCCGCTGTCATGCCGGCTATAATGACGAAAGTCACCTGGTACTAGATATGCACAGGCTGATCCCGAAACGCGACGCGCAAAGCGAGTCACTATGACGGGCTTTTTCGCCATGTACATGGTGGTTGCGACCCAGTCGGGCTGTAAAACCCTACCACCCCGCTATGGCCATTGCCTCGTTCGTTGATCAGCAGGGTGCACCACGTGCAGGTGAGGTCGACTTGGGTGTCTCAAGTCTTAAGATGTTACTCGACACCCCTTACACCCCAATCTATACTAATATTAAAAAGAGGTAAAGTCTGTGACGTTGTGACGTTATAGGGGGTAATCGCAGGAACTACTGGTCCGATTTGAAAAATTTTTTCAGTGTTATATATCTCATTTATCGAGGATAGTTATAGGCTATATATCATCACACTAAGACCAATACGAGCGGAGCACCAATGAAAAATGTTTCGAAATCGGGGGTTTTCCTCTTGAGAGCTTCCGCTGCGTTTTAGCGTTATCTCAAAGTAACTATTCCACGCGGACGAAGTCGCGGGCAGAGGCTAATCGTCTATATAGAAAGGGCTGGAATGCAACTAAAAAGTATAGATAGAGAAAAATAATTCGTTCTTAGATGTCTTCTGGTTTTCATAAAAAATGTACAACAAAAGAAGGCTGTACTAAAAATTTTAAAATCAAAAAAGTTTATATATAATTTATACGTATAAGATAAGAATACGACCTCGTTGAATTAATCATAGGTGTAATTTTATTAACAGTAAGTCGCAAAATATTGCTTTAATTGCATGTAATGGTTATAATTGGTCTATTTAGCAACGCACGAATTGTTGTATAAACGTGTGTTTGCGATTATTACTGGTACAAGCATATCTTTATAACTATATTTTGTTATTTATACAATGACATATCTTTAAAAAAATGATATGTTATATATATTTATATTATTATATATATATATAGAGAAATGAGAAAATCTGTTAAAAAAAATAAAACCTTTTTAGTTGCATGACTTTCATCTCTCCTTACAACACGCCCAAATCATACTAACATATTAACCTAAGCCTAAGCTCCATTAGGTCTCCCACGGCAGTGGCTCAAGCCTAGGTTCGATCCCTCGGTAGGGAGCCCTTGAGTGCGTTGCTTGCGCGATACGGTGACACACAAATATACATCACCGCTATAACACTACACGATCACCTCCACACACGTGCACGCCTACACGCTTACACATGAAAGTGGAAGGGTTTACTTTTTTTTCCCTTATCGAACTGAAAAACTCTCAATTTTCCGATAATAAATATATGGAGGAGTTGTTGAGGCGTGTATGCTTGGTACACATATACGGTTCAACAACTCATACATATATGAATAGTTAGCTAGGTTAGCTAAGATAGGTCGCGATTTTGCATGCAACAGGCAACAGCCAAGCCGAGGTGTGCCGTGCACCCTTGAGCTGGTTGCCAAAATAAAATCGGCTGAGTGCCTTAAGCGCTCGCCTTAGTAGTCCGGTGAAGCTGTTAAGACCTTGCTGGGTCAATAGCGTAGTCATTTCGAAAAAAAATTCTAACATATCACTTCGTAACTTCTCTGTCACTGTTGCTATTTCCAAACTATAAATAGATATAATAAATATTAATACTAATAGAATTAGATAATAAATCAATGAATTAATAAAAATCTTCATCATAATAATATAATTTACAGTATCAATTTAAAAACCAGTCCAAACCAATTAATAAAGATGTCAATAATGAACGATCATTAATCAAACAAGATGACACATATTCAGATCGTATTTTACTTAAGTTATTAACTTCAATAAGGGAGTTTTTTGCGGGATTTTACTCTGTCATGTAGTGGATTTTATATTTTATTCATAATCTTGTGTTACTGGACTCTATATTTTGTAAATTTGGTGGTGTTTTACGTAATATAGTTAGTTTATTGTGCATAAGTGAAGTGAATGGAAAATAATACCATGGCGCATGAAACTCGGAGATGCCACAAAAACTTCCTGGAAGGTTCTAACAAGGGATCCAACATCTTGTTAGAATATCCACTCACACGACGCTTAATATTGAAGTGATCACTCGACGCTTTTAATACTATTAACTACGCGACAATGACAGTAATAATCTGAAAGTTGATTGCCAAAAAAAAAAAAACTTCAATAAGGAAATAACTTCTAGGAAACTAGGTAAGATTATATGTATCAGAGAAATGATTGCATAAAACGATCACTTTTATTTGATTTGTAGATTAATTAATTAAACATGGTAATACTAAAAACTCGACTAAAGAATTGGAACAGATTTTATTTACCATATATTATCCGTTACATAAATTAATTTGTTCGTTGACACTTTTATGTAACTGCTAATTTTAGATCAAAACAGATAAGTTAGATTGTAGATTAAGATTAACATTAAAGATATGAGAGTCGTTTGATAAGTTAGTGACATTTTGTATAAAAAAAAAAGTTTTTTGGACAAATAAACATTTTATTGATGTGGAACATCTATACACGGAGGGTAAACCTGATTGTTCGCGTGGCGACGCAAATACGAGCTTTGCACTATCAACAAAATCCTCAAAACATTTTTTTTTTTTATTAATTTGTGGAGTGGCCTAGTGCCATCCCTCGTCTGCACACCTCAACCACGGGTAGGTCGAGATCTTGTTCCACCAGGTTTCCGTTTATTTTTCGTATTTTTTAGCTTTTTTGTTGTTTCCATTCCTTTTTATGTTCCTACTGTTTGTATAAGCTTTGTTCTTTTCCCATTACTCTCTTTCCTTCATACTTTGTTCTTGTGCCTTCTTTCCTTTCATTCCATGTGGTGCTGTAGGCAACTATTTGACATAGGAGTCCTAAGCTTTCCACGTCCTTACAGTATTCCTTTCTCAATTTAAATTCTGTAGCTTCGCGTACATGTTTTTTCCCGGGACATCCACCCGGAATCCTTTGCGTGTTCTTGCTGTATCTTTATTTTTAACTCATCCCTGGTTGTTATTAGAGGTTTATAATTCACTGGCCTATATTGGTTCTCTGTCGACTTCCCCATTCCAAACAGTGAGAGCATCAAAAATGTCCGGCAAAGCCGGGTTTGGTCCAATTTGAGTCAGTTCCATATTTCTTCCTTCCTAGCATTTCGTGCGACCTAAATTCCTTTAATTGTCCTGTTTATTGTTACAATAAGGTAGGTTCAATAAGGTATTTAATTGAGTGCGATGCTGTTTATGTAGCCTGTTGGTCGGCTAAAGGGTTTGTATGGGCCATGGCTCAACCACCTCTCCCAGCCCCACCGGCACATCTTAACACCCCGTATTTTGTTCCGTTGATAATTTAAGATATTTATCCGCCTGATCAAAATCTGTTTGATTTGAGGAGTTACCCCGATACCTAAGTGCCTTAATGAAACCTCAGCAGTATGCCACATTACGCCTCGTTATGTGGTCCCATTTAGATCTTACGGGGCAGTCTTTAGCGAAGGCGTTGTGTTTTGTGTCTTCCTCTTTGCCCTCAGTGCAGTTCCTGCAGCAAGGTGCCTTACCCTCTTTAAAGTTCGGGCAATCTTGCCTGAGGTGTTCCTCGCCGCAGTGGCTGCACCTGGTCGACGTACGTTTACACCACCTCTTTCCGTGGCAATATTCCAGGCACCGCGTACACTGTGTGAGGGGTGTCTGATCCATCACCGTGACCCTTTGCAGGTCCAGATAGACTTTCCCTGTCTGTGTGAGCCTCCCCCACACAGTGAGCGACACCTGGATGACCACATGGCAAAGATGTGGGTTCCTTGCCCTTCTTCTGTATTTGATAGCTACTCTGGTTTCCGAGTCGGAAATGTCCCGGAATATGTCCTTGTTTTGTTTCTTTAGCAACTTCAGAATTTCTTCATCAGTATGCACTTTTAAAATGTCGTAAATCACCACAAACGGATCCTTATTTTTGGCTTTTTCTATTTGTAACGAGGGAGCTGTCTTAAGTATTCTTTCCGTTATCTTCTTTATCTCTTCCTCTTCTACACACCCTATTATTACCTTTTGGTCCTTCATTTTCTGCACTCTGTCTGTTTTTAAGCCTGTTGTCCCTGCATCCACTGCCTTTCTCACCTTATCTATCACCTCCCCACTGGTGTCTATCTCGTTCTTTGAGGAGACTATTATGGAATACATTGGTTTTGGTAATTGGACCAAGGTGGTGTGTTCCTTTTGCTGTAATTTAGGCTGTTGGTCTGCCTTTTCGCCAATTAGTATTTTATCCCTTTTACTTGTCTCCTCTACTTTCCCCTTTAACTCTTCTATTGCCTCTGCTATTTTGTTTATGCTGTTTTTATTATCTATTCCAATTTTCATTATCTCTTCTTTCATTTCCTTCCTTATACTTCCTACAGCTCTCTCTATCTTTTCTCCAATATCTTCATTGTTGATCTCTTTGTTTTTCGACCCTTTTAGAATTTCCGTTAATTTTTCCGTGTGTTCCTTTTCCTTTCTATTTAATTCTTCCAAAAGTTCTATCTCTCTTAATGTTCTTTCCATTTCTTGTATTGATAGTCTATCGTTCAGTTCTGTAATAATCTCATACAATTGGCCCATGCTTTTTAACACATTTTCTTTTATGGAGGTTTTTAAGTTACCTGATTGTTTGAGAGAGGCCTTTGCCTCTTGGTATACTTTAATCGCGTGTCCTCTCCTCGATTTGGGGCTTATGTCTCTAGAACTTTTTGACTCTCCTATGGATTTCCTGTTTTTTGGGTCATCTTTGCTTACTGAGGCCTTTCCACGGTCCACAGGGCTTCCCGCGGTCTTTGCAGTGTTGTCATTCATAATATACTAATATTAAGTTAAAATAAATTTGTATAAGTTGTATAATGTTGTATAAATAAATTTGTAAATTTTGTATATTTAGCCTAGCTTACCCCTATATTACTATATTTTGTAAAATATATGTCTGTCTTTTAATGTCTTATTATAATAATTCTACTTCCTATCTAAATCTAGTCAAAAATATAGTCAAAAAATATATTCTTCTTAAGTCTACTTAAACTAAATCGCTGCACCTAATAACTTCTCAATTAACCCTTTCCGGTTATTAGTCCCATACATTTATTTATTGCTACTGACTAGCTCTACACGAAACACCTCTCGAAACCACGAAAAACACGAAAATACTTTCCTCCAGTATCGGAATCTACCTACCCCAGAGAGAAAAAAGGGTGTGGCGGGCGGTCGAGAAAAGTAATTTTTTCGGCGGATTTTCTTGGTTTTTTCACCGGATTCACCTTCAGGAGGTCGAGTATGATCCCCTAGGGTGAATGGGGTCGGAAAAATTTGGAAAGTTTTTCCGAAAAACGGAAAATTAATTTACTAAAGAACTATTCGATTTCCAGATCCCGGAAGCGTCCCTCGACGGTGCCGACGGGTGCGGCCGGTGAGGGATGATGCTCCCGATCGGATGCTGGAAAAAAGACTCTGAAAATTTTGAAAGTTTTCCTAATTTTTGAAATTTTTGAATTAACTAATTTTTCTGTTTGCAGGTCTCAGGAGCGTCCCTCGACGGTGCCGACGGGTGCGCCCGTTGAGGGGTGGTGCTCCCTTTCGTGTGCCGTTGGAAAATCCTCGGAAAATTTGGTGAGTTTTCCTAATATTTTGTGTTTTTTATGTTTTAATGATTTTCCACTTTCCAGGTTCCCGGAGCGTCCCACAACCGTTCCGGCGGATGCGGCTAGTGCGGGGTGGTGCTCCCTAACAGGTATGCTGGATAGTGGAAAAGAATAAACAGAAACTAATAGAAAATGTGAAAATTTTGAAAATTTTTCCCGTTTTTCCCGGTTTTTGAAACGGAGGTCAATTATTTCGCAAATATTTTTGATATTTGCGAAGTTATTTTTTGATACGGTTTGATAGCTCTCGTCAAGCCGCTTCTAACGATGTGCGGCAACCGTATACTCGTCAGAGTTTTTATAGTAAAATTTTAAAAATTGGCAGCGATCCCTCAAAACATTTGCAACCCTATCTGTACAAACGTAAGATTCAAACTGTTTTGTCAGCCATCCGTTGTACTAGTGATACGCGGCACGCGTCGACGAACTAGCGTCCTTTGATAAATGCCGCTAAACACACCACACCTGTGCCTAGTCGAATTTTTGTATTTAATAAAAATGAATATTTATATAATAAATAAACAGACATTATTTTATGGAACAAATTTGTACTGCTTTATCTTTTCATTATGCCATAGCTGATTCCTGCCGTAATCTGTTCTTATAGGCATATAACTTATACAAAACAATTTCGATGTTGGTGTTCCGTGACGGCTTATTTTTTTTCCTTTTAGCTCAATAACATTAGTCTATCGTTTGTTTAATTTTTTATTTCTTCTATTATTATCCGTTTCTCTAATCCCTCAAAATAGGCGTTCATTTTAGTAATAAACTTTTCATTCGAGCCAAATTTCATGTCGCCCAACCATTTCTTTCTGTCATGTTGAAAATCTGAGAAGGAAAGCTTAACAACCTGTGATATGTAATTACCTCACTATTTCATTTATGGGTGATATTCTTTCATGATCCATGTATAATTACTGTTATTATTTTGTTCAGTATAGCCTTTTAATTTTCCCATATAGTATTTAATGTATATAATCTGATAAAATTGACACGAAATAAACATGGCATAATTAAAAATAAAACATTAACATTTTTTTAAAGAAAAAGATGACTGTTTACTTAATATACATTTATTCAATAGATATTTATATTCATTAAATACAAGAATTAAAGTATCTATAACATGTCGACGTATGCCATGATGCCGCCGCTATAGATATTTCACATCAGAGAGCGTGGCGACGCATTCACTCACGACGTGTCACCACTATCATTAGGTCTGATTCACCAATATAGATGTTTCACATGAAAATATAGTTTCGCGCAAATATAATACAGTAAAGATCCAGTGACCAGAACAACATGTGAACAAACATGCACGTTTACACGGAATTATTTTTTTTTGTAGAATTCCACACTGTTCTATAAGGTTCCACACGAATGCAGTCGCGGACACGGCTAGTGTATAATAAAAATATCGCATTTTATTTATACTCCAGATTGAGTTTTTAGTTAGTATAATGTAATCTACTGTGAATCGAACCAAAACCATTGAGTAATGTTATTGTAACGTTCAAATTAATCGCATAGATATCTCATTACAAACACATTAGTACATCAACACATTTCGTATATTGTATCGTATATTGATAAGGTTTAAATACTTGCGTTGCGTCATATATATTTTCACTAATATTATAAATTTGAATGTATTTTTGTTTATCTATTTGATAAGATCAAATCTTTACTACCCTTCTTATGATATCAGGTTTTTCAAACGAGGTATGAAGATGTGCTTTTACAGGTCGGCATGATGTTGACGATTGCCATTAGTATTTAACGCCGACGGTCATCGTTGTTTTTGAACTGTACTGTAATTTCCATCAGATATTGTGCAGTCATTCTGCCAAACTAGTATAAAAAAACCCATATCTACAATTTTGAACAGGACACAAGCTAATTTTCAATTGAAATATAATAAAAAATACGGAGACGAAATGGCGAGCAAAAGTCAGTAATATTGTAAGAATAACAGCAATTATGTTATGTTTATTTACTTTAGAACATTTCCAAGAAAATAATCAGAATATTCCGTTTTACGTATAGCATTTTCTTAAATATTTCATCAAAAAATTTTATCTTATTTATTTTTGATTCACTTTTGTTACGATTTTTTTTTTCTAAACTTGTTGTTCTCGCAAAAGGATCATTCGGAATTGGCAAAAGAAACGGAGAGGGGGTTGATCGCAATTTGATACGATTCAGTACTCACTCCTTTGACGTGTTGACGCAAGAGCGTAATGTTAAGTCACCAAGATTTGTTAGTCCTGATATAGCTATTTTATGTTACGATTGAAAGTCATTCGTTTTGCCATTACGATCCATCACTAACGATATGGCACGCATCTGGGTTACGAAATAGACAGTTAAGAGAAAATTACATGTGGCAGAGATGTGAATGACAAGGTGGATGTATGGTGTAATTAAAATGTATAAGATTTAGAATGAGTATATCAAAGGAAGTTTCAAAATAGCATCAATGATAGAGAAGTTGAAGAGTAATATGTTAGCATGGTATGTGCATGTCATGACGAGAGGTGAAAATCTTGTAACAGGAGAAGTTTTGAATATGAAGGTGAATGTATACAGAACTTGCGAAAGACCGAAAAAGGCACGGATAATTTGTGAGAAAAATGACACGTGTGTAAAAGGTGTGAATACTGACATGACATCTGATAGGCGAGAGTGAAAAAGAAAATCATGTGTCCTACTTAGGTGGGATAAGCTTAAGAAGATGGTAATGATTGAAAGTCATTAGTTTCTTATTTCTATTTTTACATGTACAGGGTGGTTTATCATTCGTTACGCAATAGTGATAGAGTAGATCCTAGAAAAGATTGACAAAGAAAAATTTGCGTGACTCATTTTATGAACGTCTCGAAAGTATAATTAGTACTTAAATAAAACTAGTAACTGTTAAGTTAATCGTATCTGTATATTTTGTAAAAATAGATGATTATCATTGAATGTTTTAACCATTTATTAACTTCCAATTTATAAGTGTCTCGTCGTCGTCATTGAAAGTAATTTTATACACCAGTTTGCGATGCTTCAAGAAATCAGCAAGGACCGACAAATCGTTGGTAATCGTGTTTTTATACAATACAGTTAGGTCGTAGTTTACAACACTATCGTCACGCTTTGATGCCTCGACACGCAAATGATAATCAGAATGTTAAAGGATATTTTGTGAAACAAATTAAATAGAAATCAACTAACGAATGTATGGAAGCAAATCATTTCAGGACGGCGGCATTTATTTAGCTTACTCTTTTTTTGTTGTGAGTCAGGGCAACGTGGGTATGTTGTGTTTACAAAATAGTACGGAAAGGTTAAAAATTGAGTATGAAAACATCCCCAGATAAATAAATGTTTAAGGCAGTACTTATGAGGAGATTAAAAGAAATATTAACAGAAATGACGATTAACATTCACTTCTTCATCTTTTTCACTATATTATATTGATGTAAAGGGAACATTGTTCTATCTCTGATACAGTAATAAATATTTTCTATATGAAATAGTAATTTGAGTATGATTAATAAGAATCGGTTTAATTTATTAAAGAAATTTTTAATCTTGTTGAATATGTTTAATTAATATCTCAAGGAACATAACTGGGTTTTTATTAGAAAATAATTGTATCTGTATGTGCAACACTTTTAAAAGTAATTTTGTATTTTATAAATATGTATAACAGCGAAAGGAAATATATAATATAAAGTATATTGTGATCGTAATGTTCTTTATGAACGAAAATAAGTTATAAATAAGTTAGAAATAAGTTATACCACCCGTAGGCAATCAACCAACAAATGACACCAGGACACTTCGTGAGAAAGAAACATTTACCAATAACACTTGTCAAACCAAAACACGATAATGTGAATGCTACTATATTACTGTAGGTAATTTCACAGTCAATTCATCATCACCATTATCGTCTGCCTGTAAGAGACCCTTTTATCTCGAACTGACAACGCTATTGATCTAGCAAAGTCTTAACAGCTTCACCGGACTACCTGTAAGACACCCACTCTAAGACTATAACCCTCTTCCTAAAGAACGGTATGTGCATAATCACCACGCCAGCTCACGATGTATTGGCGATTTCAAACTTTGAGAAATCCACAATTCTATGTTTTCCCACATATAGTAGTACTACAAGAACATTTCTCAGGTTCAAGTTTCTTGACGATGTTTTACTTCACCGTCAACCGATAGTGTCACCAATTCAAATTAAGAAATGTAAGCGAATTCCGAAAAATTCGTTGGTACGTGCCGGTGCTCGAACATTTTTTTTATTTTTATTATCGTGAGGAAATCCCTTATAGATAGATACCCAACCTCCTGGGGGAGCGAGTAGCTTTTGTCTGACTCCCACGGACTAAAACCGTACGGTGTACCGATAGACTGTTTTTATTGGGGCGGCAAGGGATCGTATTCGCTACTCAACTTCGGATAGTCGCATTAATGGTCCAGACTGAGTACACTCTAGCTGTCTCCCCTCGTCAGCCGGACCTTTGCAATGAGGAGACGGGCTCCCAGGGCCCATCCCCTCAGGGCCCATCCCCTCAGGTCCGGCTACGGTGGCAGGTCGAAGTGGGCAAAGTGCCGCCTCTTCCTACCGGTTCTCCGTCGGCGAGGAAGGCTACTCAGAGGATAATATTCGCGGAACCTCTCCGACGCCTCCTTCGGCGAGATAACCTCTTTGCAGAAGAAGGCCATCGCTTGCCACGCCTGTTTGCTGCCGAGCATGGGCAAAATCACACTCGACAGCGATAGATCCGCCCCTACCGCTGCAACCAGATTGTGGCACTGCCCCTACCACGCAGCACACCTCGAATAGAGTGTGCTGTGCGGTATCCTCCACAGCGCCGCACTCATGGCATACAGCGGTTGGCTCCCTACGATCAATCCGAAACCTTCTCCGATGATTACTTGCACCAGTCGAAACAATAGGGAGCCCCAGTCTCTGTTACACCATTCCGGCAGGACCGGGCTAACGATGTGAATTGTATAACGCGCGTCCGCTAGATCCTGCCTCCATCGCTCCATAACATCCACCCTTTCTAATCAATTTTTTGCTTCTATCTCCCTGGGAGCCAGCTCCCCAATTCTCTTTCCTGCCGCCATAAACTCATACACGACGGCAAGAACTTCTGCCTCCAGCTCCCAGGGTAGGGAGTCGGCGAGTACACAGGCCTCCGCTGAGGCCACGGTGTAGTACCCCCTTAGTAACCATTAGTGTACGACCGGAGTGGACGTTTAAATCAAGCGTCGAGCGTGGTGGAGAGTGCGGCGTTCATTTCAAACAGCTGCATTGACACGTAGGTGTACTGAGTGGCGAACGAGCGGCACTTTTGGACGATGTACGCCCCGCCGAACGCATATTCACTCAGGTCGTACACTAAAGTAATGCATTTGTTAAACGAACGCCGCACGCCCCGCCACGCTCGACGCTAGATTTAAGCGTCTACTCTGGCCACACATTTAAAACATCACGACTTACGGTCGAATACATTAGGAAATCCTAATAAATATTATTAAGGCGAATTTTAGTTTGTTTGTTTATATGCTTTGACTACTTAAGCGATCATAGTGACATTTTGCATTCACGTTTGTCAGTGGTACAGAAAAGGAATATTTTGGATTGGTCACACTTACATTAACGCGGGCGAAATTGGTAGCACATCTAGTATTACATAAATACGTAAGGAGGTGAATTAATAAAACAAGAAACCGGTTTCGTTCATATTCGTAAATGACACGGATTCCACTTCCGAATTCAAATTACATTAGAACATTAAAAATTGGTCACGTTTGCATTTATCATATTATTATTGACTCTGCGTTCTCATTTTTGAACTACAGTTATTACTTATTTGTTAAAACGTTTACTATATTTCTGTTCTTCATGTCAGTAGCAATCATTGTTTAATACTCGGATGATTTTAAAACTAAGATGGTTAAAAATGCTTAAAAAACCATGTAATTTGCACCAGGTTGAAAGAATATAATTTATTTAAAGTTATTCGATTCTAATTTCGTATTAAATATAAATTCTTTTCAAATTATTAGGCCTGTTTGAAGTATTCAAATAATTTATAATATTCGATATAATAACTTATTCGTTTATAACACTTTCGTTTAATCATCTAGATTGTTAGATATATATTGTAATAGTTTGAATAATCCAAACAAGTCCAATGCATTTGAATATTCGACGTGACTTTTGTTAAGAAATATTCGGATTTAGTTCGTTTCGATTTTGAATAGCTTGCTACTCCTACAATTTTAATCTTTAATGCTTTTTGTTTATTTACTTTAGAAATTACTTTATTATATTACATAATTATAAATGTATTTATACGAATATAAAGATTACCTTCTGAAGTAAAGACAAATAGTAATCATTTGTTTCTTAAGAGCATGGGAACAGAGATATCATGAGCCTGCAAAAGTTCACTCATTATTACATTGTGAACGATTGTTGTACTTAATCTTAATTTCTGTACATTTAATAACAATGGATTACCTTCTGGGAATAAAGTTTACATCCGTCAAGGTTTACGAGCGGACTCTTAAATTTATTATTGCTATTATTATCATTAATTGTCTCTCCTGAAGGTAGACAGAGAATGCTTCATTTAACTTTTTGAACTGTTTACATTGTAATATGCTCTAGACTATACAAGTAAAAAAAGTGAATATATTATTATATTATTTAGGTAACTTTAAATAATTGATTAAGAAAACTAAGAGTAGGTAACTTTTAAAGCCTCCTTACATTGTCATTTTTGCTTTTATATGTTATAGACTTAAGTTGCAAATAATTATTAGTTTTAAGTGATTATCGATATCTGGTATACTGTTTAAAGGCTATAGAGCCAAATACAAGCCTATTTCAGCTCTTCTTGTATAAATATTTCGAAAGCATTTAATTCATGAACAATTTTGATTAAGTCAACTTAATACAAACACAATTTTTTGAAGGTTTGAAAAGGTCTTAGTTTAAGAAAAAAAAAAATTAAAAAAAAATTATAAAATATATGTAAGTTTTACGCATAATAATACATACGTATATAATATTCACGTTTTAGATATACAATGAATAATTTCCTATTAATGGTGAATTGTTATAGGTCAAGAGCGCCGCCACACTATTGAATGTTACAATCGCCTATTACATATATTATCACAACAACGGAGAGACTGTTACACCATATCGGAATAGATTCTAAAGAAAAACGTAGTCCGAACGTTTGCTTTTAGGGCCCCATAAAGAATACGTACTTAACTTTTTTTTAATAATAATAGGAACTGCATTTTATTATTCTACTTATGCAACCATGTTTAGCTTATTAAAAGTAATAAAAATACATATGATTTCGTGAGTTGACTTTCTACAAGATCAAGAAAGCCAATAGATTTTTTTTTTCTAAATACAAATACGAACGGAGTAATATTTACAAACTGCTAAATTGTGAACAGTTTGTCAATTTGCCCTCATAGCACTCTGTTTCACAAGTATTTACATAGTATATTGTCATTAAGAGATAGACACAAGGTTTTCAGCATTTCATGGACCCACTGTGAGAGTGTTGGGTTTATAGTGCCATAGTCCGAGGAGCCTGGGGGTAATGTTTGAGACTTGCGAACCAAGTGTTGGTTTAAAATGCTCTTGCCCATGCATTTCGATGCTTACTTTCCTTCTTATGTATTATACTGCCTTGCCAAATTTGGTAAAAACTTACTGGGTCACTTTCGATATTTTTTTTAATAATTAGCTTATGACTGCTATTGTGAGTGCAAGATCTCTTATTAGTTTATTTAAGGCTTTTGCTGGTATACCCATTGTTCTAACTTTTGGACTTCTACCGTATCTTGAAGAATATTATACTGATATCTGAAAGTAAGCAAAACCTGCAGTCTATTATGTCTCCTATACACCGTTGAATTTATAAATTATACACTCAACTCTCATACGTTCAGCGAACTAAACACTCAAATATTATTGGTAATTTTCGTTGCAGCTAATAAAGTTACAACCGCAAATGGAAATTGAAGTCTCTTGTGTTCAGTAATCTAAAGACGTCTGTTGTTACACTGTAAATTACGTTCGATGGCTACTTCACTTAAACATTTTTACTGAGCTATGAAAATAGATTGTTATGGGTAATTGTACACATCCTCTACCTTCAGCTGGTATGGCACAGCGGCCATGATCCGTTTGTGCGTCCGTTTTATAACTCATAATGATATAAATCCATCCCATATTCGGTACCTTTATTGAATTGTGAAATAGAATTGTTTCAAGTAGATTAAAATATTGTAAACATTCAATTAAAAATTAATACATTATTTTAGTGTAGTTGATGCACACTTAAATACCGAGTATTTCAGTTTCGATACAATAGGTGCTCAGATCTGGAATATTCATGTTTCTGACACTTCGTCTCCTGTGTAGAATTGTATTTATTAACTTAATGATACGATAATTTTATTCGGTTTTTCTTTCGAGCTTTTCTATTTATATGCCCATATATTGAACGGCAAAGAGGTCAGTTGGGTATTCCATGCATCGCTGTAAGGATTGCCCCAGGACGTTACTGTGTTTATCATCGTAAGCAACAAATGGAAGGAACTGGCGGAAGACCGTGCTAAATGCTGTTTTGTAATTCATGAAGGTCAGTCAAAGTATAACGTCTCTTGTATCCGATTATTTAAGGAAGAACGCATGAAGCCTTTCGAGCGGTCATCCAACCACACGACAGTATGTAAACTTGTTAGGCTTAATCACGAACGTAAATGTGGGTGCTATTGAAATTATCTGCTAAAAGTGAAAAGATATATGACGATGATGTATCTGCCTATCCTAATACGAGTAATATTCTAAACGAGAATGTTTGTTAGAATGAATAGACATTTGTTACTCTATACGCAAAAACTGCCGAACGAAATTTGGTAGAAGAATAATATAGACTATAATAAAGATGTTGTAAGTTAATCAAAATATGACGAAAAGTATCAAATAAGTGTTTTTCAAATCTGTGGTGTCGATCAACCTTTTTTTCATATGTATTATTAAATAACTACTATAACATTCTTCAGTATTATTAAACTAGATCTTATGGTAGATTTTTCTATTGTTAGCATTTTTTACCAAAATCTTCAAAATGAACAACGACTTCTTTAGTTTTGTTATTCCAGTGTAACTCTTTATAACGTCATTCGTTATAATGAAAAACTTTCTATAATGTAGTTCAATTTGTTTGGTTTACCACAAAATCATTTATTTCTTCACAACTATCCGTATAACGAACACTCTTTATACAAAAAATAAATTTTAGTCTCTTGAAATTTGTTATAAAGAGTTGAACACTGTATAGTAAATTTTCATATTTTCAATTCATTTCTAAGTATAGAAATAAAGGTTTATATGCTGGTGCATACTTCATGTTTTTAAATCAAACGTTGAACGCAAAAAAAAAAACACGTAATATACAAAGATGTTATGAAAACAATATCTTGAATGTAAATAATTGCTTTTCAAAGCAAAAGAAGCCGCGTGTAATATCAAGTTCAAATAAATTAATTACAAAGTCTTGTTATTACTAACGACCGATAGTAATTATTGCATTTGAAGGTGATTTATTGCGGTAACTATGAGGATATCCAGTATTTAACTAGCGGAAAGCGCTTTAACAGGTTAGTAATTTTGATATGATTTATTTTCTAATTGAATTTAATGAGTTTGCGTGTTAATAGGTGTACGGATTAGGTGTATCTGTGTAAATGAATGAAATTGGAGTGATTGTTTTTGTCCACCTTAATTTCTGAAACTCGTGAACCAACTTTAATATTTTTATTGGCGAATAAAGAACTTCTGAGAGTATTATTAAGATTATACCATATAACAATACTATTTCGTACACACTGAACAATAATGTCAATATCTATACTAATATAATAAAAAAGTAAAGTTTGTGAGTTTGTAGGAGGTAACCTCAAGAACTACTAAACCGATTTTGAAATCCTTTTATCAATAGAAGGCCATGTTATTTTTGAGTGCCATAGGCTTTATTTTAACCGGAAAAATGAAAATACTTTTTTGTGGTAGTTAGATTTGCAAAGTAAGTCGGAGAAAAAATGTTAGAACGAAAACGTTTCTTACGAACGCAGCCTTAACAATGGGAGATATATATATGATTGAGTTCTAGATAGTTCATTGATATACAAAAACCCAAGATGCACATTTAACGTCTCACAGCTGGCACACAGAAATTAGTGCATAATTTTGGATTATGCACTCATTTCAAATAGTCTCGCGTCGCTTGCGTCCTTGTAAAAACAACATCAAATCATACAAGTAAGGTTGAATTTGCAAAATCATAAGTTTATCGCGTAATTATATTATGGTTATATAACCACGTATTAGGGAATTTATGCGGCTGGTTTTGACCGCTACTTTTATTCCAAACTGTGCGTCTTGGGTTTTTATATGCCAATGTTGGACGTTTATTTTTTTATACATTAAAAAATGTATATTTTTAATCTTTTTACAAAATCGACTAGCTATTGATCGGGCTTTCGCTCGTGTTAAGCGGGAACTATACAGATTTTCTACATAAAAAAGTAATGGGTTCATGAAGCGTCCTTGTAACCTTGAAAACGAGTAAGCAAATTTCATTATAGACACTTCAGTAGTAAAGCCGTAAAAAAAAATCATATTCACATTTACAATACTATTTACAATGTAGATATTCTTTTTGTTCTAGAATTAATATTTCAAGCTATTAATTCCTTTGTAATAATCCATTTACTAATACACACTTTAACAAATTGTTAAGAAATCCACGAAATGTGTATATAACGTAAACATTGTACCGATTAAATGCAGCAATAGATTGTACTTATAGTTGTCGCTGTTGCGAATGGCATGCGCCAGTTTGGTCACGCCATTTTTTTTCTTCAACTTTTTACTCTATCTATTAACCTTGAACTAATTGTTTAAGACTTTCTAATTACTCGAAATCTGTTCGTTTTTGTTAATGATGAGGTCATTGACTTTGCATGTTGTTCGCTTGTTAACAATAGCATACACCGATAATATCACAGGGATGGGCTCTGGATTGTGGAAATAAATATGTATAGATTCGTTTCCTTGATAAGTGACAATGCTGTCGGAAATTGATGTGTTATTGTTGTATTTTATTACAATGTAAAATGCTCGTTGCATGTTACACAGAATTGCGCAAAGTATAACTGTAAGGCTGATTTGATTTTTTTTTCTTTATCATATAAATGCAGCGAAAGATTCGTACCCCTTCAACTGTTTAATGCCGTGCCAGCCTATGTCCGCAAAACCACCGATCACATTACCGTAGTCAGACGGCTAACTTCGCTTCCTTACATCCGCCGCGGTCCCTCTTGACAGCGCCTCAAGCCTAGGTTTTATTCCAGGAATAGAGCCCTCAAGGACGCTGCTAAAACGATACAGTAACGCTGCATTCATTAGTTCATTACACACACCATACTGCACACACATGTCAGTGAGTAGAATTTCTAAGACGCCTCTTTTCTTTGTGGTTAATTATCCTTAACTGACGTTAACAGATCGAAATCAAAAATAGCCTATCTAACTGAGGTCCTCAGAAGACACTTATGAACGTCAAAACTACCACCGGAATCGGAAAACATCACATTAATCAAGAATAACCGGCAAGAAACTCGATCTGGTCTATATTTGATTATTACATAAAACAATATATTTTTCCAAACAACAATATTTACATTCGTTTTTCAGTACTACATATTATATCACCATCGTTCACATGTTGATTCACCCTGATTCAATATACATGTACGCATTGGTTTGACTCCTATGAATATCTCATATGTATGGTTATTTTAGTTCGATCCATGTTGTTTTATTTAAGGCTACAGCTGGAACCGAGTTTCGGTAGCTTATGCACCCTTGATTTTATTACCATTCGGCTGAGTACTCTAAGCCCTCTTCCTAAAAGCCCAGTGAAGTTGCAAAGGCCTATCAAGCCAACATATGCTATTATTTTACAATCTTCTTTCATAAAAAAACAACAAAAACTAAGAAATAGCCAAATAGGTGGAGCAGTTCTCAAATGATTCGTTCATACATTCGGCAATTGATTTTTATTTATATAGATAAGCTAAATGGAAACAGCTTATATAAAAAATCTATTGAACATAACCGTCTCAGTGAAATGACTAAGTTTATAAATTATTCGGGTAGCAATAAACATTAATTAATTCAGTGTTTATATCTGATTGATATTTACTTGTTTTTCTAAGGATTTTCATATACGCTTTATAAGATCTATCAGAAAGGCAACAATTTGCTTATAATAACATGCTTTATTATCAACGAACTATCTCCAGTGCCTTATATTCTCTCCAGTAACTTTGGTAACATGTATGTAAAATTTCACGAAAAAATAATGAAATTCACATTGACATTTAAAATATCAGTTATGATTAAGATTAGTTAACATGAAAACACATGGACACATTATTAAGCAATTTTGGTTTCGATAAAGAGCACATAGATATCATTGAAAAAGATAAACTACTTAGGGTTAATTAGAGAAGACGGACAAAGCACCACGCATCGTAGCGCCCTTGACCTTATGGAAAACAATGGATTGCGTGGTAAAAGATCGCAAAGTCTCATAGCACACTGTGGGAATTTAGTCATAGTTAATGAGTTTCTTTAACGGACATAACAAATGTGCTTTTTTATCATGAAAAATCATTATGTGTGCGCTTTGGCGTGTATTAATTATCTTGTTAAAATTTGTTTTTGACGGCATCTCCTCGAAAAATGCAAAAATAATAGTGACATAAAAGTATATAATTTAGTTTTACATCAACTTTCAAGAGTTTGAGATGCACATTATGTTAGTCTATGATAGTTTTATTGAAATATTCAAATAATTATCGCTATCATATTCTTTTGTATAGGTGGTATACTGCAATGAAAACGTTTATACCATAGAAATAACTAAAAAATCGGTAATACTTACTATATTGTTACTAAAGAGACGTATATCCTTAGTAACAATGTAATAAACGGTTTGTTGTTATGAATTCCTTAAGCGATATTTTATTACAAAGTGGGCGTACATTGTAAAAACGAAATTAATTAAATCTAGATGGTAACATGTTAGAAATATAATACTAATATTTCAAATAAAGAAAATATTTTATTACAGAAATTACAAGTCCGACACAGTTATAAAAAGATGGGGTTGCAAATTCTTGTGTTACAAAAAATTAAATTAATAAAATATTTCAGACAACATATTTTTGGTAATTATGTCACAGTACTGCTACAAATATTTACAGAATATTTAAATACATACTTGTATAATATTTTTTTATCCCACATAAAATAATAAATTCAATAGGTAAATTGTAAATCCCATGGTTTATTAACGAAAGTTTTTAGAAATGAAAAAAATTATTTAATAATACATTTTACATAAAAATGTTTTTATTACATTACATCATTTTTTTTCAAGTTTTGTTTTAAACCCAGCACATTTTAAAAACTTATGCTACAAAAGTGTATGTTAACCCGTGTATCATAAGCTCTACATTCATTTGTATAGAGCTTAAACCATGATCGTTGGAATTTTAGTCTGTCAAGTAGAGAGTTTTATAGCTTGTGTTATTTGACTCATATTTTGTAATATCGGTGGTGTTTACGTAATATAGTTCGGTTATTTTGCAGAAGTGAAGTGGATAGGTAATAATACCACAGAGCACGAATTTCTAAGATGCCACAAAAACTCCATGAAAAATTCTAACAAAGGAGCCACCATCTTATTAGAAGATTGAAATTATCACAAAACACTTCAGTATTGCCCATTATGAAATGACGTCTGACTTGGCAGTATGGTCTGGATTCCTCTGCCTTATTCTTAGAATGAAAAGAACTTATGTGTTCGGGGCATATATACGATAACTAACAACTAAAAATAAATAATTTTCTCAAAAATATACGTAGAATATATCTGAAAGTGACGAACGGTACAAGGATTGTTTAAAGATTTCTTCATTCATAATGATTATTATATTCTCTTATGTCTTATATCTGTGTCAGATAGAAGTACTTCTAGTTGTGACCATTCAATTAATGAGCAAACATCCATGAGAAATGACTCTATCGTTATTCGTTTCTAAATATAAAAGCGATAACAGTATTCCGATATACGTTTGTATGATTTGTTGACGTGTTTACCGTATGTACTAGTATTAATGCGTGTTTTATTAGTGGAATTATTATTAATTTAAGAATAAAGCGGCAAGCGATTTGGAATTTTATTACATAACGAAACACTTTATCACATTTTTTTTTTGTGAAAATTCTTATTGGATGGTTTTCAAATTCTTATCTATAATGTTTTTGTATGAGGAAAAGTGCTAGGGTAAATGATGTCGTGTATAGTGGGAGAATTTTTATTTCTTATTCTTTTGAAAAATGGGTCGATTATTTATCATAATTTCCAGCTTTAGATTTAAACACGCTTACTGGAGAAAATTATGCAAACCTGTATTCACAACAACTTTAAATTATTTGCTTTTGTCTGTGGCTTCTCTCGCGTTAATGTAGGTTTCAGCTGTCTCTCGGGAACAGTAATTTCTGTATCTATGAAATGTAGCCCTATGTCCATTTCTCTACGTCGGACATATGCTAATTTTAACGATGATCAGTTGAGCAGTTAAAGTGTGAACGCATTAAACAGAAACTCACACTTGTACTATTAGTAAAGACTGGTAATTTAATTTAGTCTTTAATTTTTTGTAGAAAATTTTGGTTTAGACATCCATCCAAATTACACTGATTACGAATAAGACAATTATAACAAAATGTTGTGTATTCGTATGTCTAGTTCCATTAAAAAACGGCTTAGAATTTTTTTATTCAATTTTGTATATGAAAAATAAGTTATGAGGATTTTCAGTACTACTAAAATCAATTTTTATTTATTCCTAAATAATTTTACTGAAAACTTGTAGACGTGAATGCAGACAATTACAGAATTTACAGTTTTTATTATCATTTAAAAATACTCTTTGATAATTAAATGAAATTATAAAAAATGAAGAAAAATCAAATTACGAGACGAAAATAATTATTGCTTAATAAATGAGAGCCGAGGACAGTTGGATTTAATAAGATCCGCTGTAAAAACTCCATATCGTCGTTTTCCAAAATGGCATTGATTAAGTTAACAAGGATGTTATCTGTAAATAAAAAAACTTACTGTCTCTATTACGCGGTGGGGATGTTTTGCTAAAGTCGCTCTAGATTTAGCGTGATTAATCCTCAGACCACCTCATTAACCAAAATCAGGCAGGGTTGTGGTGAAATATTAAATAAAGCTACAGAATACAAAAAAAGAACTAATGTCCTTCACGCTTTGGGAATTTTCTTGCTTTAGTGACATCCATTGTTACGTGAACCTATAGAAATCCGTTAGTACCTTTATGTGTGGGGTTTGGGGTGTTAATCGATTTACCTATATTAAATCACTAGCAGTGGTCGCGACTCCGTTCGCGTGAAACCTAAAATAAAAAACAGTGACTAATACAATCATGGGGTATAAGGGGTGTCGAGTAACATCTTAAGACTTGAGACACCCAAGCCAACCTCACCTGCACGTGGTGCACCCTGCAGATCAACGAACGAGGCAATGGCGATAGCGGGGTGGTAGGGTTATACAGCCCGACTGGGTCGCAACCACCATGTACTTGGCGAAAAAGCCCGTCATAGTGACTCGCTTCTGCGCGTCGCGTTTCGGGATCAGCCTGTGCATATCCAGTACCGGGTGACTTTCGTCATTATGGCCGGCATGACAGCGGCGACTGACGATGGATAATCTGTCTCTCGGTGGTCGCCACTGTTCTTGGATTGTACTATGCTTACCATCAGGCATAGTGCAGTCACTTTGTCGTGCTTCAATAAAAAAAAAAAAAAAATCATCTAAATGTATTAAGTCCATTCACTTATCTACTCTTCTCTCGTAGTTAAGTCGCGTCGTCTTTGTGAACATAGTACATTAGCATTGATGCGTGCTTAAACAAAGAGACAGACATTCCTAAAAATGATTAAAATGTATCTTAGAACTTTTTAACAGACACTTGTAACAATTTTTTTTTTAATCAAAAGTACCGACACATTACATTTAAATCTAATTCTTTTAAACGAGCAATTTTTGTATTTTTGTATATTGCTATATATTCAGGATCTCGGAAACGGCGCCAGCAATGTCCGTGAATCTAGCTAGATTTCATTCAACTTTTTTTTATTTGAGTTTTCAGGCAAAAAATATAGCTAAAATATAATGGTATATTTCGCCGCCGCTAACAAAACAATATCTCAGATGGAAATCAGCTACTTCAATATTCCCTCTAACCCCAGTTCGAATCTGAATGACAGCAACAGAGATATTTCTTTTTAATTTTTTTTTTTTTATAGAAAATGCTAATTTTGTTAGGCAAACCTAAGAGTTTATTTGAATTTTAAAATATTTTTTAAAGAACCGAGCTAGATTCGGTGGTCTAGGTACTTATTATATGTATAGATATAGATTACTTTACGGGTCACAACAATTCGATCACTACCCGTTCTTCAATTGTTTGGGTTTTTCAATAACTCAATGTATTTATTATTAGACCACACAGTATGTGAGAGTGTGAGGCTTAGCGGTTTATCAGACAGTTATATTGGTATTGGATTGTAAAGATATTTATGCAATATTTCTTAGTCAAACAATGACTCATAGACCACGACACACTAGTACAGAAGATCATTGACTTTATCAAGTTTATTGCACTTTACATACACGTGGTTTATTATTTCTAATACTGACACCATTTTATGTGAAATTTACTGTTAGAGAGAGATTTTATTGATTTGAAAAATGTGATGAAGTATGGAAATTAATTAGTATGATTTATAAATGGTTATGCGAAAATATGGTTGCAATATATTACGCCTCTTCGTAAGATCATGTGAAGGTCAATATATTAAGAACATAAGCATGTAATTTCGCGGTAAATAGTACCTATCATTTTTATTAATTTTAGAGGCTTTTATTTCAATATAAGCTTCAGATATCTTTTTATCTTGTAAATGAATAAAGTAATAAAAATCTTAGAAAACAAGTGTGTGTTAATTGTGACCATATGATACAAGTGAAAATATATTGTTGATGAAGACTGTACTCAAGTATGTACGATTTTGTGCGTCATGGGTCTGATCGCTCTGGATGGCCGAGTGGACCCGAGTAAACCCAGATTCCACAACACCGACACGAGCGTTACGATTCACCTTTATTTACACTTCAATTACCTTAAAAAATAAGTAATCTATACAAATATTCCAAAGCTGGCAGGTTTGTTTGTTTGGTTGAACGCGCTGGTCTTAGGAACTTACTTGTCCAATTTGAAATTTTTTTTCAGTGTTATTTAGCTCATTTATCAAGGAAGACTATAGACTCATGTGTTTGCGAAGTGTAAGGTATTTAAATGGTTGTTCATTTATCTCGCATATATTTGTGGTTACAATTAGATAAATTTAACTCCCATGTAGTATCCTGTAGTTCATTTAAAAGAAATAAATAGTTGCTACATGATCGTTTGTTCTCTTTATAAGTCACCTTTACTTTGTAACTTGTAACCAACCTTACACCATCACATTACAACAGATTATATAAATAGTCATAGTTCGTACTATAAACTGTATAAGTTGTAAGGGCATATAAAAGTGAATTTATTTTTTATCTGTACCAGTGTCTAGAATGAGATATAGTTCTTGTTTGATTCTAAATATTATTTCAAAAATACAAATGTTGTCTTTCATCGATATACACTATGTTATTATTATGTGTTGTATGTATATGTATATCTGTTGTTGTTTTCATATTTAAAATTAAAGAGTACGAAGTCGGTTTTTGGCGGGATCTTAGTCTGTCATGTAGTGGATTTTATATTTTATTCATAATCTTTTGTTATTTGACTCTATATTGTGTAAATTTGGTGGTGTTTTACGTAATATAGTTAATTTGTTGTGCATAAGTGAAGTGAATGGAAAATAATACCACGGAGCATGAAATTCTAAGATGCCACAAAAACTCCCTGGAAGGTCTAACAAGGGATCCACCATTTTGTTAGACTTTTGAAGTGATCACACGACGCTTGTAATATTATTGTACTATAACGTCCATTGAAAGAAAACATTGACACTGGCAAGTACTTCTGCGGAGTCAAAACAAGAAAAAGAAGAAGAAGAGTACGAAGTCTTGGGCGTTTTCATATTCATTTAATGTACATTGGTTTTGATTTTTTTTTAATATAAATTGAGATTACAATTTTTGTAAGGATATCACATTTTAATTTACACAGTTGTCAATTAAGTTCATTACGGTTCTTAGATATAAAATATTATACAATGACTAGCCGATACCCGCGCCTTTGTCCGTGTTGTGCACCACAACGCTAAGCAAGAGAATACAAATCGCTGAAAAATTGTAGTTTCTTAAAATTTTAATAACCTTATAATAGTGATATTTTTAAAAATAAGAAAAAAATATGTAAGAATTAAAACTAAAAAATAAAATCGAAATGTAATCAATGTGATGCGCGCCCCACGTAAGACCCTAATAATTACAAGTATTTATATAAAATGGTACGGCGCTTGTGATTAATTAGGATTTAGATTATCCTGTAGGTGGTAGAGCCACGCTGAAGCTATAGTTTCAGCATGAATGGGTCGGCTCGACCGGGGTAGTACCACCCTCTCACAGAAAAGCGATGTGAATTAACAATGCTTGCATTGTTTTTTTTTTTTTTTTCGAAATGACTACGCTATTGACCCAGCAAGGTCTTAACAGCCTCACCGGACTACTAAGGCGAGCGCTTAAGGCACTCAGCCGATTTTATTTTGGCAACCAGCTCAAGGGTGCACGGCACACCTCGGCTTGGCTGTTGCCTGTTGCATGCAAAATCGCGACCTATCCTAGCTAACTATTCATATATGTATGAGTTGTTGAAACGTATATGTGTACCAAGCATACACGCGTCAACAACTCCTCCATATATTTATTATCGGAAAATTAAGAGTTTTTCAGTTCGATAAGGGAAAAAAAAGTAAACCGTTCCACTTTCATGTGTAAGCGTGTGGGCGTGCACGTGTGTGGGGGTGATCGTGTAGTGTTGTAGCGGTGATGTATATTTGTATGTCACCGTATCGCGCAAGCAACGCACTCAAGGGCTCGAACCTAGGCTTAAGCCGCTGCCGTGGGAGGCCTAATCGGGTGTGCGGGAGCGAAATTAACCCCCAGATGCTTGCATTGTTGCGTTTCGTTCGGTCAGTGATAGCACCGGAGACCCATCTCCCCTCCCCTCCCCTCCCCTCTCCTCTCCCTACCACTCTCCTCTAACCCCTCTCCCTTTCTCTCCACTTCCCCAAACGCAAGCTGGCAACGCACGTGCGACTCTGGGGTTACGAGTGTCTATGGACGGCGGTGATCGCCTAACAACAGGTAACACGCCTGTTCGTTTGTCTCATATATGATAAAAAAAAATAATATCGCTTTATTTATAATACGTACAGATAGTTTCAATTTATTTCTGATATTTTTGTTTCTATATTTATTATTCAAAAACTTGACCGACATAAATAAACACATGAAGTCTGTTTAACTAAATATACCTACATTTATGATTTATTGACCCAAAGTCAAGTTTTATTTAAACATATCTACTTTTATGCGGAAGAGTCGTATCAAGATACATTTATGTATTTTTCTACTGCTTATGTTTTACATAAATAAGTGAATAGGTTGATCTTACGACTAGTTCTTATTCCTGTACGTTACTTCGTTTCCTGAACGAATCAAGACTTGTTACCTTGTTCGGTGTACAGAGAATTAATTATGTATACTGTAAGTACATCTTATATAACTTCTGTTAGAAGATATTAATTAGCTACTATTTTAATAGTATAAATGATTATAAAAGTAATTCCGCGTTTCTTCCTTCAACGCAAATATTTTATATGCTTTTAATAAACCGGATTTTTCTTTAATAAATTCACTGTTAATGTATATAACTTATATTGCGAAATTTAAATAATTAATATTTGTGACAACAAAACAAGTACAAATTTCGAGTGCAGATTTTAAAATTCTAAATAGAATTCCGTCACACTCTCTATCACACACTTTCAAAATTTTCTTTCTGGTTCTATTTTGGTGTAGGTGTTGTTTTGTTTTGGCTGAAATAGATCTCCAATTTCATGCGTACGACTAACGTAAAATAAAAAGAATCCGGAGTGAGTCCGATAATACTTTTAAATCTATATTTACATTTAAAATCTGTCATTATTCACTTTCACAATTTTTACGTAAATTTTTTATTGAAGACTCTTCGACACTGAAATTTTCAATATAAAAATTGTTTTGTTTTTAGAAACTATAGTTATCGCAAATCAGCAACATATTTAATGTACTATATTTTTCAGTATCTGTATTTTTAATGTTCTTTATGTTGAAGCGTATAATCAAAGTCGTGTCGCGAGAGCCTCTTAATTGTATTTCAAAAGATATACATCATCCAATCGTTTCTAGATTTACGTTTAACCATTATACCTCAGCTTAGTTAAAAAGCCTTCATGTTAAATAGTAGAAAATGTTGTGTATACTTTATTTACGAATACCATTAGGTACAACGACTCCCTAAGTACAACTGCTTATACGACTTTAAAAATAAGCAGACAGTTTCTAGTTTTTTATACTATCAGTTGTACGTAATGTTTATAATTTTTTATCGACATATATACCGTCCGAAAGATGATCAATCAAACATGTGTATTTGAATTTTGTTCCGCTTAATCGGGCTGTGGAACTATTCTCATACCTGAAACAAAAAAGGCTGGAATTAAAATTGTATAACAATATAAATTATGAATTTACACATATTAAAAATAAATTTAAAATAATCTGGGAGGATTATAATGTTTTGAAGTAATTGTACTATTTCGGAATAATTCAGTTTATGGTAGTCAGAGTTAGCTTAGAAATACTAAAGATTCAACAAATAGAAATTTAGAGTATATAAAAATGTGTTAATAAAACCTATTAATTGTAATAATCTACAGGATAATAGTATATATTAATGAAAAAAATATAGCAATAGCTAAATGATTTTTTTAAGTAGGGTGAATACAATTTCCTTCCATATTGGATTACAATTAGCTCGATGATACATTTTAAAATTCAAACGTGAGAAAACATCTTCAAATCTATAAATACGAGTATTTAAACAAATCCATAGTGATTTAACACATCTTTGCAATAATCTCTTCCAGTCATATTTTTAGTTCATTAATTATATTATCTGTTTCACTCCCTTGTTGGCTTTATGTCAAAGACAAACGCGTACTTTTATCTCTAATTAACCAATCGAGTATAGATCATTCTTTAATGTAGTTTACTTAAATGTAGTTTATTTTTGTCGGTTTGAAAGTGAAAGACATGACATACAGAAGAAATATAAGCATTCTAAAAATGCGAACAAAAGATTCAAGCGTGGTGAATACATGCTCATACGAAAAATTACATTTCGACGTGTAGTCACTGAAACAGATTATATCTAAATTAGCGAACACCTGATAGTTGTTTCTCACGAGTTTTATGTAACAAGATGTAAGGAACCAGCGATGTGTACCGGTTTACTTGTTTCCGACAATTATTGTTATTTCCGACTTGCTAATTGCTAATTCTTGGCACAGATTGTCTTTTTTGAGACCGCCGATTATTTAAACCATTATTCTATTATATATCCGTTCACTTAAGTCTCATTTTTCATTTACTCGTGGATTCGAGAGTTTGTATTGTAATGTACGTATGTGTGGGTACAATATATGTAATTACATGTAAATTGTGATTTTTGAAATGAAAACTTCTTTAGGCATGTTGAGCGATATTTTTGGCAGGAAATTTATAATTTCGCGCCATGACATACTGCGTCAGCATGCCGCAGTGCCTGTGCCTGCATTTTTCGTTTATTTTGTCGTGCGTCACTGCGCGGTTAAAATTTGTAATAAGCGTCTGTCCTTCGTTAAGTTAAAAATTTGAAGCCTTTATTAATCTACTACAGCACCACCTAGTAGTGAGTTATAGAAAACGGATAGATTAAAACCCTTTGTACATAAAAAAATACTTACGCCATGCTGTTGTTAACTTGCTACAAAAAAATTATTTCACGACAATATTTTCGCGCTGTTCATATTGGTATAACTTGACTATTCAACTAAAATCATTCTTATTGGCAGGCAATAATAGTAATCGATAATAATAAACACATGCAAAGCCGAGAGTACAGCTAGTTTATTTTTATATTCACCATGTTTCTTTACACCTCTTCCTGGGTAATACTTTATGCTTATCAGCAAGTTGTTACGTACATATGTAACGTAACATATGACTTAGAATTCTACTTTCTGTTGTAGGCGAGGATGCAGCGAAACTTGCTACGAGATTTACATTTTAAGGCATCATTTACGACGATTGCATACTAATATGGTAGTCAATTGAGTAAGCATTTATATTACTATGATATGGGATTAATAGCAATTTAGTTTTTTTTTTTAATATAGTAAGATAGTTTTAGTAGTTGAAAGTCGTACAGGCAAACTAAAAATAAAATAGGTTAAATGAATAACAGGATTCCGTAGATATACGAAAGAAGTCACGATTAAGAATCTTAAGGAATGATGTATGTTTGTCAGAATGGTATTTTACATATTTGTCAGAATAAAAAATATATTTTATAGATAGATTAATGAGGAAGATATGTTATCAAGCTATGACTCTTAGAAACTGAGTACTTACGGTAGCTAAAAGTACGCTAAAGGAGAAGGAACGGTAATGGGTAATAAAGGGTAATGGGGTCATGTAGCGTGGCTTAGGATTTCAGATGCTGAGTGCGGGTTGGCCGCTCGTCGAAAACCGAGCATTACCGGGAAGGCCGATCGGTGAATGCTTATGTCAGGCTGATCATATAGTTGGAGCAACGGGCTTAATATGGAATCTGTGTAAGCTTACCTAACTGCGTTGACAGTCATTCTAAATATTATATAAAAAACTGCAGGCACTATTAATAATATTACAAAGATGTACATTACTAAAACAGAACCAATAAAATTTGAAAATTATATTTTTTACTTGGATATTATTACTATTTTTTAAACGTTCGAGGTCATTATAATCTTCTTACCCTGATCCTACCTAAGTAGGGTTGGCACAACATTTGCTCTTCCACTCTCCCCTGTCAGAAGTTATCTCAGTATACACACCTTTTATACACATGCTTTTTTAACACAATCTCTCCATACCTTTTCGGTCTTTACCACTCGCATACCCGTCCACATTCATAATTCATACTTTTCTAGTTACATGATTTTTATCTCTCCTCATGACATGCCAGTACCATTTTAACTTATTACTTGTCAACTACTCTGTCATAGGTGCTATTTTCAAAATTCCTATGATATATTCATTCTAAATATTATCCATTTTAGTTACACCACACATCCATCTTAACATTCGCATCTCTGCCAGATATAATCTTCTCTCATTCGTAGTCCAGCACTTACAACATACAGCATGACTGGTCTTATAATAGTTAAGTTTATATATTTTCTAGATAAAACACTTAACTTCGGTCAATTGTAATCGAAGCAGTATTTTCTCTAATTGTCTTTTAAGTATAATAATATAACTTATAATAAAGTTTATTCGAAGATAAATTATTTGTATTATAAAGATTTTGATATGATATTATTCAGATAAAAAACATTATAAAAGATTTTCTATACAGCGTAAAATTAGAATTTAGAATCTGTAAAGCATAAACATTTCATTGCGACATCTTGAGATTTTAATTAGGTGATTGTATTTTCGTAAGAATTGTCACGACGCTCAAAGCGTGGTAACCACAATGTAAATTATGATCCTCAGTAAAAGTCAACTGGAAAATATTATAATTTCTTATGATAACAGAATAAATATTATTTATATGTTTATCATTTGTCTAGTGATCATTAAATTACGATATCAGCCTGTGAGGGACCCACTGCAGGGCCATAGGACGGTATGGGATATAATCACCACGTCAGCCTACGACGTATTGGCGATTTCAAACTCCGATAAATCTATATTTCTATATTTTCACACTAACAGTGATACTACAATCGTAGTCCGGTGAAGCTGTTAAGACCTTGTTGGGTCAATAGCGTAGACACTTCGAAAAAAAAAAATGTGATACTACAAAACCATTTCTCAGATGTTTCCTCACGATGTTTCCCTTCACCGTCATTAATAATAATAAAATGGTATTCATTCCGTGTTTATTTTGTGAGTATTATTCAACGAGCTTTAGTGTACGGCCTGAGTCTACGTTCGGCTGGGCGTGCAGCGTCCAAGAGCAACGCTAGCGCGCCACTTAGGACATCTACGTGTTAATGCATGTTTCAAAGTAACGCCGCACGTCCCGCCACGCTCGACACTCGATTTGAGCGTTCACTCTGGCCGTACACAAGGTGTACGGTCTGAGTGTATCTGCGTTCGGCGGGGCGTGCAGCGTCGAAGACCGCCGTTAGCGCGCCCCTCAAGATACCTACTTGTTAATGCATGTGTCTTAACCGAACGCCGCATGCCCCGCTACGCTCAACGCTCGATTTGAGCGTCTACTCTGTCCGGACACTAACAGAAGTAAATTTGGAAACAGTCACGTACAGTAGAAAGTCTCTAGTCGTCGTATACTTTACGATCTCTATGTTTAATAATTTACAATATTTATCAATTTAAAAAACAAGAATAATCAAACTTAAACAGTAATGACTTATGGTCGAATTGTGATTACAAGACTCCTACTGATTAATATAAAATGATCGACAATATTAGTTTCACTCCTCGTTTCTCATACAAAACGCGTTCATTCATACGACGCATAATAGCTGTAATAAAATTAATCGCGCTTCAGCACTTGGTAAAATTGCCACAGATCTTTGGAAAGCCGGTAGACTTAAGAATCTACCGCGAAGATGTTACGTTTCGAAACACTTATAGAAAATTTTGTCTATCGAATTGATTTTAAAGGTTAGGATGAAATAAACCAAGTCTTGGTAACACCGTATATAATAACTATGGTAATATTTGGTGCTAGTTTTTATGGTTTTTAAATCGAAACGGTTGGTTTCTTCACATGTTAATGTCATAGTAAAATGGAAAGGAAATAAGCGTATTCGTCGAGTATATTTTTTGTGTGTTTTCTAGTAGAACATTTTGTATGAATTATGATATGTGGGGAGTTGCAAGTACGTTACCAGCCTATATTTGGAGGACGGAGTAGTGGGAGGGGAGGGGAGAAGGGCGAGGAGAGGTCAGGTGGGCCTCCGGCGCTCTCACTGACCGAGCGAAACGCAACAATGCAAGGACTGTTACTTCACGTCGGTTTTCTGTGAGAGGGTGGTACTACCCCGCATGAGTCAACCCATTCATGCTGAAACCTGTAATAGCTTCAGCGTGGCTATACCTACAAGTATACCTACAATAATTCATTAAATCCTTAAAATCGTCTCTTATTATGCATCCAGTAATTACTGCAACCAAGTGTAACATTAACAAACTTGTTGATCTTGAAAGGATAGGAAATTGAGTTGTTAAATCGCTGTGCTTAGAATAATGATAGGTGTAATTCATTTTACAATATATAACGAAGTAAAAACCCGTCAGATAGAATTTTAATAACTTTGTTGTATTATAAATTACTTTAGGATGAAAATTATAGCAACTTTAATATAATTTATAGCAGTGAATTTTGTTTTCATTTGTAAATTGTGCCCTGTATCGTAAGGGATTTTACAAACATAATATTCACAAACACAATGTACATCCAGACCCAGAATAATAATTTGTACATCATGTTAATAACTATCTTGTGTGATTAAAATCTACAAGATTTTTTTTATCACTGCTATTTCACTGAAGATAAATGGAAACGTTCTATATTCTAAAAAAGTAATTACTTCACGGGACTTCTATCCGAACGATTTTTTCCTAACTTCTTAATTCACTGTACAATAAATACCATAAATACCACATGAGAAATAATAACGATACAGATTCCTTCACCCCATATAAAAAGTAACAATGATACAAACTTCTTCACGGCATACAAAAATAGCTGTGATATAGATTCAATCACACTGTATAAATGTAACAGTGATACGAATTTATACATAGCATATATAAATAGCAGTAATTCAAATGTACAGTTATTATAAAATAAAGAAATACGTTTTTATCTTATATGAGAAAGAGTCATCATCAACCTGCTGTGAAATAACTTGAAGTTTAAACAATTTTTCATTGATATATTTTTCCGATATAAGATTACACAGTATAAAGAACGGTTTAGCTTCCTCAGCATAAAGATTATAGTTATAACATTTTTATCAGGAATTCCAGAGACGATTTTGGTTCAATCAACTTGGCCAAATTTGATCCATACCTCGTTAATAATTCATATAACATCCAATATATATCTATCTAATACATTTAAACGAGCAATTCTTGTATATTTTTAACCGACGAAAAAAACGGAGGAGGTTCTCAATTCGTCGCGTATATATTTTTTTTTTTTATGTATGATCACGCATAACTTTTTACAGTATAGTCCGATTTTAAAAATTCTTTTTTTATTGGAAAGGGAATACTCCGAAGTTGGTCCCATTTAAATTTGGGAAAAAAATTTCGACCCTAAGGGTATGAAAATCAAGAATGATTGATTATTCACGCACTGATTATGTCTATGACCGCGCATATCTCTAGACAGAATAGTCCGAGTTGAATTATTATCCTTTGATTTGAAAGAGTATACCCAGAAGTTGGTCCCATATACATGTAAACATGAAAATATCAACCCCAAGGGTAGGAAAACGGGGTATGATTTATAATTCAGCTTCTGAGTTGTGTATTACACTTACAGTATAGTCAGATTTTAATCATTCTTTTTTTATTGGAAAGGGTATACTCCGAAGTTGGTCCCATTTAAATTTGGGAAAAAAATTTCAACCCTAAGAGTATGAAAATCGACAATGATTGATTATTCACGCACTGATTATGTCTATGACCGCGCATACCTTTAGACAGAATAGTTTGAATTAAATTATTATCTTTTGATTTGAAAGAGTATACCCAGAAGTTGATCCCATATACATGTAAACATGAAAAAAGCAACCCCAAGGGTAAGAAAACCGGGCATGATTTATAATTCAACTTCTGAGTTGTGTATTACAAATAAATTAAGCT
>JACEII010000020.1:2103383-2142022 GCA_014332785.1 Antheraea mylitta
ATAATAAGCTCCGTGAAATGACTTTTTAATTATCGCGTAGAACGTTAATAATTCTGTTTGGTTTATGAAACTAGGATTGCGTTACTAACGGACGAGTGCCGGTGTTAAGTCAAACGTCAATTTTTTGTACGGTTCGTATACAAATTGTTACAGTTTACGAAATGTATGCAATTATTTATGCAAACGATCAAGGTGAACAAGTAACTCGGTACGTTTCTATTCAATACACTCTTGATAAATAATTATATTTGTGCTAGGTTTGTGTTGTTTGTAATATGAGATATTAAAATTTTACAGGAAAGAGCATTAATTGATTTTTTTTAATTATTATTTTTTTTATATATATTAAGAAGAATTAATATATGTATAGTAAAGATCTTTTCCCATTTATAAATTAATCGTTTACATCGTTTTTAATTAAATGGAAGGCAATATTATTATAATTAAAAAGATACGTTACCTACATGATATTTTCACAAAACAAATAGCACAATAACGCACACATACGTAAAATAATATTGTATCGCCACACTGTCTTAGTTAAAATGTGGAAGTAAGGTGGCGTATTCTCAATATCGGTGGTGAAAATGAAATAGTTACATGTTGCTTAGATACGGGCAGATTGACGCGGCAGCCGTCAAAAATAACCTCCCTAGCCAACTTTTAACAAGACGCTGTCGAAACTCTTATTACTTATCTACAGGTTTTTAGTTATAATGATATTGATGGAAGGTACTCCTATGTTCATTTTTGTACTCCTGGCAACGTGTATGTAAAATCTCATGATAATCGTTTGAGTAGTTAAGGCATGAAGCGTATTAAACCAACACATGTATTAAACATTTGTAATATTAGTTAAGATTAGGGATTAGTATTTTTTGTAACAACTCGTTGAGTTATGTTAAACTGGATATTGTGTTAATATTATCTGTGTATAACCTCTACATATGTTATTCTTCACGGCGAGTCATTGAACGGTAAAAAACGTGGATTTGCTGCAGTGCCATCTAACGAAATTAATGTATAATATTTTTTTTTAATACTTAAATATGACAACCTTCATTGTGGTTGGAATTTGTCAATCTCATATCAACCAACATCCATATAAGTATGTAACATATTTTTATTCCAATTTACATATTCTCGAATAAATCATCGAACGCTTGACCGATTTAAATTATAGTAGCAATTAAAAAAATATATATTTAGGGATAATTACGTAAAATAAAAGTAATGACATATGAATATCAAATTAAATGGTTTATCATATTTGTTGATCTTGACCTAGATAGGTCAACAAATGTCAAACGTTTGATTCACTGCACAAACCAGTTGGGGGATTGGTGAAAGCATTTGCGAACCAGCGGGTGATTGACATCGGGTGAAGTTAAATGCCATTCCGCCAAGGTTGGGTTCTATTGTTCTCATGTCAGCGTTGTATGGAGGGCTATTTCCAAACAAAATACTACTCGTAGTAATGAGAATCATGAACGAGAAATATACTATCATAAATTATAACCTATAAATATATAAAATTGATATTTGTAAATATATAAAATTGAAATAAATATAAAAGTTATATTTGAATTTGATAACTTTTGTAGTGCTGTGGCAGTAGCTCTATTACAGAGCCAAAAGGTCATATCTTCGAACTCCGTGCATAATTTTTCTTTAATGAGCGTAATTCTGAACACGCTACTACTAAGTCATCATGGCTTAAATTACTGGTACGGTTGATTTCTATTGTATATATTTTATATTAGGAATTACAATAATAACGTTTTTTTTTCGAACTGACTACGCAATAGCGTAGTCAATATGACCCATCAAGGTCTTAACAACTTCACCAGACTACTAAGGCGAGCGCTTGCGGCACTCGGCCGATTTTATTTGGGCAACTAGCTCAAGGGTGCACGGCACACATCGGCCTGGGCTGCTGCCCGACACGTGCAATTCGCGACCTATCTGAGCTGACCTAAGTAACTGTTCATACATATATAAGTTGTTGGAGCATATATGTCTACAATAATAACGTCAAGTTATTAACATTACCAAAAACAAATGAATGAAATGTTAAAAATCCTTCATTTTACAATAATTAATATTCTGTAAAAATTTACGATGCAAAATAAACTGTTTCTGGGCTAAAAAAATACATTGCGCAGATTTAGTAACAGATTTCTTATCTAGAAACGAAACTCTAGAAGTATAACATTTTAATTAAGAACATGAGGAAATTATCTTATTAAATATCTAATTTCAGAAGTTCGGCAAGAAAATTTTAGCAAAAGGTAAAACCGTTACTGTAAAAAATGTACTATAATATCTCCTACCTATAGTTAGGTGACAATACTCAGTCTTGTATTTTCTTAGATTTCCTACTAAATTTTAAAGTACCCTGGTGTATCTTCGCAATCTAAGACCCAATGCTAATGGAATGAAAAGAGCAATTGCTTCTATATAGGAGATATGTAATTTCAATAAAATGGGTATTTTTCTAATCCACTTATAAATGACGAAGTTCTGTTAATTATCATCATAATAACGATCAGCATATTTGGTGTGTCTTATTTTATTTGGTTATTTTTCTTACGTTTTTCTTATTTTAAGACACAACTAAATCAGACATATAGCCTAAGCGAATAACATCTTAAAACACTCTTTAAAACCCAAATGGAAGTGGGCCGAACATGTGGCGTATCTGCAAGACTGGCGATGAACGAAAAGGGGACGCTATGGACTGGCCAATGGGAAAGTGCTACAAAAGTATACTTCTTACGAGGTGGCAAGATGAGATTGTCAAGTTAGCTGGTCACCACTGGACAGACAAATCCCAAAATAAGGAACAATGGAGGAACCCTGGAGGAGGCCTTTACCCGTGAAAGGTTTCAGGAATTATAATTAGATACAAGTATCAATGTATGTTAAAATTAGAAACGTAAACGGGTTAAGATAAGAATTTAAACTATGTACAAAACATATATTTATTTGTTTCCACGAAATATAAGGCTTTTATTATCGTAATAATCATCATAAAAAAAACAACTGAATTGAAATTTTGTACTAATAAAAATTCTTTTTTGGAGTCTGTTAAAAAATATAACGTACGTTAACTCGGCTTTTAAAGTGTCACCGGACGATCGGTCATTTCTATCGTATTTAGGACAAGATGACGAATTTATTTATTAATACCAAATAAATACAGAGAGCTCAACGATTTTTTAATGAGTTTGATGATCTTTTGTTTGCATTTTTAATAGCTATTACCCGAAGCTACACTCGCATTAATGTATTTTCGACCTATTTCTTGGGAACTGTATCTTTTCGGGATTAAATGATGAAATATAATCCTATATTCTTTTCTGTGCCTAATTTTTTTTTAACATAGGAGGTAAACGAACAGGTTGTGATCACTGATGTTAGGTGATCATCACCATCCATAGCCACCAGCAACACGAGAGGAGTCGCAAGTGTGTTGTCCGCCAAGGCTGGCGGGGTAGGAGGGAATGGCGAAGGGGGAGAGAGGGATGTGAGAAGAGGAGGGAGGGAAGGGACAGGGAGAGGTGGGCCTCCGCTGAACGAATGCAACAAAGCAAGCACTGTCACTTCACATCGGTTTTCTGTGGGGAGGAGGGGTCTACTCAGGGCGAGCTGACTCATTCATGCTAAAACCAGTCATAGCTTTAGCGTGGCTCTACTACCTACCAAACGTTATAATGTGTATAAAAACTTCATGACGATCGGCTTTAGTTAAGAAGAGAAAGCATAACAAAAGAACGGCTATTTGCCTTGTATAATATTACGAGGATTTGGAAGGATGAACATGAAGAGACATTTGACGTAGTCTCACAACAGCTTACTAGTAACAACTTTGCTGAATGTCTTCGTGTACGCTGCTTTTTTATTCTAATCTGTTTATGCTTTTACTATTCTACAATTAAAAAAAACTACCAATACTTAACCTATTTTTGTATTCAAGTGTGAATTGCTTTATTACTTTATATTTCACTAGCTGTTCCCGCGACTTTGTCCACCTATAATAGTTACTTTGTGCTAACGCTAACGCAGCGAAAGCTCTCAAAAGGAAAAAAAAAACGATTGTGAAACATTCTTCATTGGTGCTCTGCTCTTATTGGTCTTAGCGTGATGATATATAACCTTCCTCGGTAACCCATTTTATCTAACTTTTCGTTTTGTGATGAGCTGTGTGTGATAATAGAGAAAAGTGTATACTTCTTTTATGAAGACACCCACATCAAAAACTACTACAACCCGTGAGAATTGCATTATTATACTTTGTAGGTGGTAGAGCCACGCTGAAGCCATAATTCGTTTCAGCATGAATGGGTCGGCTCGTCCGGGGTAGTGCCACCGTCTCACAGAAAACCGTCGATTAGTAACAGTGTTTGCATTGTTGCGTTTCGTTCGGTTAGTGAGAGCGCCAGAGGCCCACCTCCCCCTTCCCTTTTCCCTCCCTCCTCCTTCTCCACTAATACAGGCTGGCAACGCACTTGTGACTACTCTGGTGTTGCTGGTGTCTATGGACGGTGGTGAATCTCAAAAATCAGGAGACCCACCAGTTACTTTGCCTCCAAAAACTTAATAATAAGGCACAAAATGAAATATCCATAATTATTTTCCAAGACCATATTTTTCTTTCACAATTTTAAACTGCTTGATATAATGGCGGTCATTCGTATCGTAATGAAGCTTCATTGTAACAAATGTTATTTTTTTTTTAACATTAAAAAAAAAAATGTTAATACTCGTAGCTCAGCCGCTGCATTATAATATTTAGGATAGTTCATTGTAATACATATTTTACGATGTGTAGTATTAATTAGTACAACGTATATATAAATATCGTGTAAATGAACCTACAATAATTTCAAAATTTACATATAAGATGAGTAATGTGTTATCTTCATCGTTGTTAACTTGAGCAAAAATAAACAAATTCTATTTGCGAATAACCGTCCCAGAAAAAAGGTGTTAATGAAAAAAAAAATGAATCCATAAACCAAATGGTTCCGTATTTATTTGTTTATTGCACTCATAAAACGATATTTATTTATTTATGATTGCTCATAAATACATTATCTATTCTGACAGTAAGCACGAATATAAACGCAGCCTAAACAAAGGATCATCAGTGTTATTGACATCGGATATACGTAAATCGTTTTTCATTTACCACTTTATAATTTTGTGTCGGCTGACGACCTTTGCGGTTTTTTGTTTTTTATTTGCATTCCATACCTCGTTGAATGTATATGAATATTTTATTTCGTCGTGTGTTAAATTGGAAAAGTTTTAAAGTTGACACTTGCTATGTAAAACGGTCGTAAAGAAGGAAACTTGAGTCGAATACCCCTACATTTTTTTTTAATGTATAGGCGCGGGTAAACCTGATTTGTTGGTGTGGCGAGTGTGTGAGACGTGACGACGCGATACCATGCACAAGCGACTGTGAGTAGTCTCTCTTGCCACACTGAGCTCGCATACCTATAGTGTAATTTGAAAATTTGAGATTCGTTTGATTTAAACAATTTCGATGTTTCATATTTGTCAGGCGTCCCGTGACCGGTCAATTTTTTTATACATAAAATTTCGGCGTGTGATATTCTCAATTCTTCCCCACCTCAAAGTGTTTCACCGATTGCGATGAAGTTTTGATCGGAAACTTCTTTGTGTGACGAACAATGATGGAGGCAAACACTGTGTCGGGTAGAGTACTTAAAACAACGTCTCGTCCGATCACCGAAGTTATGCAACATTGGGCGCGGTAGGTACTTAGATGGTGACTTGGGGTCACCGTGTGATGTTGGCATTTTGTTTTATTAATTTTTTTATTTAAAATTTTTCCCTGTGAATATAGCAGTTTTAATCCTAAATGTATTTAAATATTTTGGTTCCACATATTTAACCTCCTAAGGGCCAAGCTATAACGATGGAGGTGAGTTACAAACCCAATATTCAAGATGTTGTACAATATGTTTTGACATGTTCCGGCTCACGCATTATAACCTTTTTTTAAATTAAAACTCAATCAACATTTTTTAACTTTTTAGATACACTTTAGATGTTTAAATGAGCCTTTTTTACTGAATAATATGGCGTTAATCACATATCAGATGAGATTACAGTTGGTGCGAAATTTGAAAAGCAAACTCCATTAAACTGGAATATACATCATATCGTACACTAGGCTCCTAGATTATTTATTCTTTCAAACTTGGGCTTGTATGCTACATGTTACCTTGTACAATCGATTGTAAATTAGGTCTTACGGGGTTAACTAACTGACTTTATCACTAACTTCATGGTGTGTTTCATCGCTATGTGCAACTTCAAAGTAAAAAACCACTATCAACAATTACGCAGGAGGGAGTTTACATTATTTTAAAAATATAAATTATTAAAAAATATAATTATATTCATGCTTACAGCATGTCTCTATATTGTAGAATTGTTTTTTTTTTTATATTCATCACTCATTACAGTCTGCGGCAGCCGGTAGGACAACCATTGCTTATTATTTTTTTTTTCGAAATTACTACGCTATTGACCCAGCAAGGTCTTAACAGCTTAACCGGACTACTAAGGCGAGCGCTTAAGGCACTCAGCCGATTTTATTTTGGCAACCAGCTCAAGGGTGCACAAGCACACCTCGGCTTGGCTGTTGCCTGTTGCATGCAAAATCGCGACCTATCTTAGCTAACCTAGCTAACTATTCATATATGTATGAGTTGTTGAACCGTATATGTGTACCAACCATACACGCCTCAACAACTCCTCCATATATTTATTATCGGAAAATTGAGAGTTTTTCAGTTCGATAAGGGAAAAAAAAGTAAACCCTTCCACTTTCATGTGTAAGCGTGCACGTGTGTGGGGGTGATCGTGTAGTGTTGTAGCGGTGATGTATATTTGTGTGTCACCGTATCGCGCAAGCAACGCACTGAAGGGCTCCCTACCGAGGGATAGAACCTAGGCTTGAGCCGCTGCCGTGGGAGGCCTAATCGGGTGTGCGGGAGCAAAATTAACCCCCAGGCCACGGCGGCGTGATCTGTGGTTATGCGGGCGTGGGCGTGAACACGCTCTGTTTCGAGGGACGTGACGTGACGTGATTGAATCAGGAGGGTCGGTAAAAATGTGTCGCGGACGTCTTTTATAACGCGCAACGTTAGGTACGGGTTCATAGTTTGCGGCGGATACCACTGACGGACTGGGATGATTCGCGGCTTTTTCAAAATAACTAATCGTAAGTGATTTTACGTACACCCAGATAGAAGGGATCTCTAGGTCTCTATGGTGATCGACTCTCCGGATGTACCACGGGGCACCGGTTACTTTACGTAAAACACGATTTCGGAGAACCTGCAGCTTATCAAAGTTATCTTTGGACATATGCCCAAAAACGGGGCAGCTATATGTCATCACGGGACGCATACACGTCTTATACAAAGTGAGCTTGTGTCTGAGGGACATCTTACTCTTATGACAAAGCAACAGATGGAGGCGACCCAAGACCATAGCGGCTTTGTTTAGCACTCTGTCTATATGTGAATTGAACTTTAAATGTCTATCTAATGTAACACCGAGATATTTGACTTCTTCGACCCAAGGGATATCGATTCCGTATAGCCTGATGGGCTCAAATTTATTAGCGCGTTTCGTGGGATCGAATAGTATTGCGGCACTCTTATCGGGATTAACTTCTATGCGCTATCGACGAAACCATTCACCGAGAGTATGAACGGTTTTTTCGATGCGCTTCCTAAGAAAGTCCGACCGCCAGCCGAAAGTGTAAATAACGGTATCGTCAGCGTAACAACCTACTTCGACTCCCCGAGACGGAGGTAGGTTACTTATGAACAGATTGAAGAGCGTGGGCGCGAGTATGGAGCCCTGTGACACACCTGAGCGTATCAGGTGGGGCAGCGATAGTTCACCATCCACTCTGAAGCGCAATGTCCTATCAGTGAGATAATCGCGGATAATATGAATTAACCTATCGGGTACGTCCATTGCTTATCGGGTCCGCTAGTATTCTTAAAAGTATTATTTCTTAAACACATTAGTATTTTCTTGCGATAATAAGGGTATTTTGTAAGAAAAAAAAATAGTAATCCGGTGAAGCTGCTAAGACCTTGCTAGGTCAATAGTGTAGTTCGAAAAAAAAAATGTAATATTATATAAAAACTAATAAAATAGTTTTATGGTAAACGGTTAATTCCAATTTTATTCTATTAATCTATACTAGTATTATAAAGAGGTAAAGTTTATGAGTTTGTGACGTTGTAGGGGGTAATCCCAGGAACTATTGATACGATTAAAAAAAAAATCAGTGCTATATAGGATGTATCGAGAAAGGTTATAAGGTATATATCATAGCGCTAAGACCACTAGCAGCGGAGCACCGATGAAAATGCTTCCAAATCGGTTTTTTTTTTCCACTTAAGAGCTTGCGCTGCGTGTTAGCGTTAGCCCAAAGTAACTAGTAATACGCGGACAATGTCGCGGGCAGAGGCTAGTTCCTAATAAATGTGAAAAAATCCGAGAGAATACCAATTTAGCATTTTTGTTCATAATGTTTCATTATACGAGTTACACAAGTACTATCGTTTAAAAGGTTTCTCTTTTACACAAAATATGTATTCAATAAGTACTAATTCATCTCCATATAATGGTATCGTGACGTGTATCAAAAGAACCCGATTAGGCCTCCCACGGCAGCGGCTCAAGCCTAGGTTCGATCCCTCGGTAGGGAGCCCTTGAGTGCGTTGCTTGCGCGATACGGTGACACACAAATATACATCACCGCTACAACACTACATGATCACCCCCACACACGTGCACGCCTACACGCTTACACATGAAAGTGGAAGGGTTTACTTTTTTTCCCTTATCGAACCGAAAAACTCTCAATTTTCCGATAATAAATATATGGAGGAGTTGTTGAGGCATGTATGCTTGGTACACATATACGTTTCAACAACTCATACATATATGAATAGTTAGCTAGGTTAGCTAAGATAGGTCGCGATTTTGCATGCAACAGGCCAAGCCGAGGTGTGCCGTGCACCCTTGAGCTGGTTGCCAAAATAAAATCGGCTGAGTGCCTTAAGCGCTCGCCTTAGTAGTCCGGTTAAGCTGTTAAGACCTTGCTGGGTCAATAGCGTAGTCATTTCGAAAAAAAAAAGTGCATCAACATAACTATTAAACTGAGAAGATCTTTATATATAAAATTTCTGTATCAATTATTAGTCCGTTTTGCGCCTACGCATTGTAAATTTAAATATTTTGTAGACCGTACCGGGCAATACTTATGGTTTTAGGATTTACGAAAATATGTAAATTGTTATTACTGTTTTGGAAGAAGTTACGTAAATAAACTAAATTAAAACTCTTAATTAATATCAAAATTGACCAATCCACGAAAGATTCCTGTCTAAAAATATTATATCAATGGACTACCGAATCTTATATATTTATAATAATATAAGTATGAATATGAGTTTGTTTGTTACGCTTTCACGTCTTTCACGTTAGGGGTACAGAAAATACATAGCGTACCTATTATCCAGAGAAAATATACTGCTCCCAAGGAATAGATGAAGTCTTTATTACAGCGAGCAAAGCCGTAAGCAAAAGGAAATTCCTGATATTACCAATCCATGGTGAAAGTTTTAACGACCAATCTTAGCTTTAACAGCGGCACGACTGTAAAATTAACTTCTGAGTTACGTCCAAAAGGTAGATTCTCTTTCTTTGTCCGAGTAATCAGGAAAGTAAATACAAAGCAGCCTAGGCCTCTTTAATAAGTATTAAAGCATAATGTAGATCAAAATAAATATTGAAAATATACAAAAATCAATATATACAAATGGTTTGTAAAGAACTCTAAAACTTTTGTTACCATTTGAAATTGGTTCAAAAACAATAATATTCAGAAAATGTTATTTCAAAGCGTTAAAGATTAATAATTACATTATTTACCTAGAAAAATCTGAAATTATTTATATGAATATGAAAGTTTCAATATTAAGGAATAATAAAATATTTTTGTTTTCTTTTAATAACACTAAAGCTCGTCAATAAAGGAAACAAAGCAGAAACATATACCTGGCTGCTTCGCCTTAGCCTATTTATTTATGTATCTATTATTGTACTATTGGAAAAGAGTGTCAAATAATATTGTTAAACAACCAGAGCCAGTATTCAACGATTTAATGGCTGATTCGTGAAACCCTGGTGACTTTTTACGGAACCCAATTAGGTTATTGCTATCGTAAAAGTAAATTAGTAATTAATACAGTGACATACTTTACAGTTGGTGATATCATATTAATGTATGAGGAATATGAATCTAGGGCACAGTCTATAGATTTTATTAAAATAATCATAGACTAAACGGTTATCGTTTCGCAATTACCATTCTAAACTGGTGCACATTGGGCATGTGTTGCTAATTTGCCTGTAGGTAACAAAGAAATTCTTCGTGGCTTAGTCTAAGAACGTACTTATCAAGGCCGTGGAACGAATGGTGCTAGAAAATGAATACGCTATAGATTTGACATTTCGATCATTAACGTCATATGCCGTTCAAAATGTGATTGTTATTTTAGTCGTCTACCAGAATATTGTTTCAGGGGTTTATTATCAAGGACTGACAATTTAAAAATCATACTACAATTTTCAATCGACTAGTAACCATGTAGATAGCCATAGATCTTAATAAATAATGAATTAAATAAAATATACATTAAGGGATGTTGGGAAGTTAAAGATGTGGGATTATATGTTTTTATTTCTGAAATCACAGATAAATAATGGATTAGAAAAAAAAAAAACTAATCCTCGGCAATAACGCCACCTGCCAATTCTAACTATGATGATGATGATGATTGGTCCGACCGGTTTCGGCCATGGCGACCACTTTGACCCCTAAACTTATAAGCGGCGCTGGTGTGCTCGAAGATGGAACGTACTCGGAGTCCAGTAGTAGAAGCGGTCAGATGCGCAGGATATATTAAGGTGCACAAGTGTACGCGCAAACACAGGTGCACATACTCGTCCTTGTTCTTCTGGACCCAGTGGAACGGGGACCGTTACGACCAGAGAAGGACTCGGACAGATGGTGCAGTATTCCGGTGAGAAAATACAAGGGGTCAGTACTATCTCACACTCCCTTAATCGCCTTTTACGATACCCACGGGAAGATATGGGGTGGTGCTATTCTACTCTGCCGGCACCACACAGCATTAACTCTAACTATAACATTAATTCTAACTATAAGTAAGAAGCATCCAAGTAAATCACTCAAAGTCAACCAATCAAAGCAACTAGGAAAAAATCAATCAACCTGTTTATGAGAAGAAGACTTGCGAACACACCTACACAGATATCTTGTATATAAACTAACTGCCCGTTCTAGCTTTGCACGGACGAACTAAGGAAGAAAGTAAATTTATGAAATGAAATAAAATGGCTGCTGAACATCTATATGAAAATATGTTAAAATTTTACTTGGAATATTTTATATTAAGAGATTAATCCTCTTTAGAATTATTTAACAAAAATGTAACATAGCGTACACTGGAAGCCTGTTTGGAGCTTTAGAAAACGCCTCGGTCAATTATCATCATAATATTAAAACGAGCTTTCTGCCAAAAAAAAAAACTGCAATCAAACCCTCGTGTGGTGTTAAGGTATATAACTACCATGCTCAAATTGTAAGTTTTCTAAGGGTGTGTTATGGCCTCTGTACTTAAGAGCTAATCTCGGTGTAGACCTATCATTTTTGTCATTTTATGCAACTCAATACTGAGAATTTAATCACCAATATCTAATGAATATCAGGGTTTCAGGCTTTTGTCTACAAAGGCTTCTCGTCATCTCCATATAATCTTCATATTGTAAAAAATACGTAGCGATCAAAACCACTTAAAGAAGTTACTAAAAATACACTAGTACATACACTCTACGAATAGAAAGTACTGAAGCCAGGTACACTGTGTCGGTTGTTTCACTATAATTACTATCGTTGAGTCTAAAACATTGACTACATCTTTTAGATATGTTACAAGCACCATATATCACGAAGATTTCGAATATAAAAACATTTATCAGTACAAATTAAGACAACTGTTTATGTCAATAGAGAATGTGGAAAGAAAGTATTAATGAATGATATACAAGCTGAAGGTTAGAGTACCAATATTTATAGAGGGTACTTTGCACTAGATTCTCGTTCTAAATCAATTAAAGAATAGGTGATCAATATTTGACCTATTAAACTTTTACTTAGGTTTTCTTTGTTGCTTGTTAGCATTTGTTTTGATACTATTATTTTATATGTTAAAAGTGACTAGGAATTAGAATATTAGAATCTTAGAAAAGTGGAAGCGACTAACCTAACGCTTAGTATAATGTTATAATACTTAAAGGGATGTGTATAAAAGGTATGGATACTAAGGTGACAGCTGATAGGAAAATGGGAAAGACGAAAACATGTGCCGACCTTTACATGGGATAAGTATGAGAAGAACTGAAGTACATTAATAAAAAGGGCAAATTGAGAAAATGATAACAAAATATGAAGCCAATAAACATTCTTTTAACGCTAATAACAATGAGCATGAAGGTCAGGTGAGCACTACACAAATTGTTTCCACCAATGACGATTTGGTACAATTGAATGGTACCGACATAATTGACCATTTTCGATTACGTCTCAACTATTCGTATAATAAGGATTTAGCAAATCGTAGTCATTGTTTTGTTATGGCGTTGCGATGTTGCGGCCTGTCCCTACAATCACGATTTTTCGACGCGGCTGTCCGACCGCCTGCAAGGTGAATGATGAAACGATGTTACGATATAATAAAGATAGGTAATTGCTATTGAACGATCGTAGCCAATATCTGATATTTATTATTGAACAAACATCATTCAGATATTATAACAGGTCTCATCAAGTAAATATGAAGAGTAATTGATTGTTCATTATGCATGAAATGTAAGGTCTCTAGGAGTATTAAAGTCAACTAAATTCAAATTTATTAGAAGTTTTATATAAATAAGAATAACAGAAATCGATCCGGTTTAAAGCTTTATTATGCTGCACCGATCAAAGTCAAATGTTAATGTTTTGTTTGCATGCATCAAAGGTGAATTAAAATTGATTTCCAACGGATGTTTGTTATGAGAAATTTAACTTAATGCCTATTAATTGCTAATACAACGAAGTCTGAACATTACCGATTCGCTGGGTTGTAAGTTCAAGTAGCATATGAAGCGGGTTTTGATTTCAACAGGTTATTTTAGGGTGAATAAATATATGAAGAACGGTAATGTCTGAAATGAACACTCCTCTGTGTCCCTTCTACTGCTGCTGCATGTTGGGTTCTTTTCGATGACTTGATTGTTTTTTGAACGGGTGGTACTTCTGACGTTCATTAGCGTCTTCTTAGGGACTAAATCTTATAAAGTTTTTTTTTAAATTTTGTGTTCAATTTACGCTTGATGATCATATTCACCCGCCCTGGTTTCGTTCGCGTGCTAGATACTAATGTGGTGTCATAAGTATCTAAGCAGTATAGCTTCATTTTCTGCCGCTTTAATATATATCTACGCTTCATAAACGGAATAAACTGCGTAAGAATTTTATTATTAAACATTTATTTTTGTTGCCCATAAATTTAAATCTGTGATATCTTCTAATATATTAATTGAAATAATATGTATAAAGAATAATTTTCATTAAATACCATAAGTTATTAAAGTGTTGTCAATTGAATAAGTATTAAATAGTATATTTGACAAATTAACGCAGCAAATAACCAATTAGTTTTCTATAACCATTTTTAAAATGTAGAATTCTATACATTATTATATCAAAAGATTTAGTTAGCATTATCAATGGACGCAACCGAAACCTCCTTCATACGACTTCATTAGGATATATAGACTTGTATCTACTTTATATAAATACTAGTCCGTCCGGCGGACGTAGTCCTGCCCTGATAATTAAAAAACGTAAACAAATTATACAAACACTTCCTAGTGAATCCACTTTATCTACTAGTGATAACCGCATGAAAACCGTTGAGTAGTTTTTGACTTTATCGCGAACAGACAGATAGACAGATGTGACAGAGGACTTTTTACTATGTAATGATAATATACATGCTTTAACTATACATTTTGGAAGAAATTATCTGCACGATAGAGATAACCGTATCCGTTGCGTAGATTAAAAGAACTGCGGGACCACACAATTAATCACAAAAAAAAAACAACTCTGTTTTATTATAATTATTATTATAAACAGATATAGATAACAATAATATATAATGTCATGATAAATTATATGATTAGTAAAGAACAGGAATAATATAAGGTTTCTTAAATGCGCTATATTCACGCCCACAGAAGTATTTTAATGATCGAAAACAGCCACATATGGTTATAACTTACGAAACACTGTGACATTTAAGAAAATATTAAATCAAATTCCATTTAGATAAACGTATTGTTGGTATTATAGAAGACAATAGCGAGTTAATTGATTCAAAATATTTTTTAGCTTCATTTATTTTTTTAAACTGGAAAATTTGTATAGTGTAGTGTAAAACTATGTCTTTTTTATATTATAGCGGCCAACGAACAAGCGGGTCACCTGATGGTAAGTGATTACCGGCGACTATAGACGCTAGCAACACCGGGACAGTGGAAAGTGCGTTGCCGGCATTAAGGTGTCTAAAATGTAAGTTATATTTATTATTTTACTACAATGGCGAAATTTCTTTACAATTCTAATTTTAATTAGCAATTAAATATTAGGTGAATCTTAATTGTTGTAGTTAACGACAGAGAATAACTATCATTTTATTTAGAATGCGTACTTCAAATAAGACCATAAATTAAAAAAGATTATCAGCAAAAAATCGCTTCTGTATTGCTACTTACTGCCTCTTTCATAATAACCAACCGAATGTACATTTTCGTAATCGAAAACTATTATTTGTTATCTTGTTTGTACATACACTTCTATCATTAATTACAATTTCCGTTCGCGAGTTATATTTAACACCGCTAATTATGTATTTGTAATTCAATTTGTATCCTCTGTTACCTAAAGTACATCAAAGTTAATATTTTATTGCGAACACGAAAAGATTTTTTTTTTTATATCATATAGGAGGCAAACGAAGAGGCGGGTCATCTGAGTGTTAAGCGACAACCGCCGTCCCTAGACGCTAGTAACACCAGGGGAGTCGCAAGTGCGTTGCCAGCCTGTATTTTGGGGGAATGAGGGGAAGGTTCCGACTCGCATGGACTATAAACCCCACGGTGTACGTCTTCCGCTATGGTTAGGGCGGCACGAGATCTCTATAGACTTCATCCTGCCGCCCCAGCGGCTGGCCCAGCAGCAGAAGTGTCGCCGCCGGGCCTCGTCTTGTAAGGAGACAGCCGGGTATACACCAGCCGCCTCCTCCATCCGCCGGACCCGTGCAATGGGAAGATGGAGCCCCCGACCCATCTTCCCTGGTCCGGTTAAGGTGGGAGGTGGCGGTCAAACTGCCGCCTCCTCCTGCATGCCCTTTGTTGGCGGAGACGGCCACTGTGAGGGTCTTGCTCACGGACCCTCTCCGCCGCTTCCTTCTGCGAGACGACCTCTTCGCAGAAGGAGGTCATAATATTCCATACATCCTCGCTGCCGAGCATAGCTTTTACGACGCTCGGCAGCGAGAGATCACCACATAAAACCAATAACTGTTTCAACGTAGCTCTACCATCTGTATCTACTATTATCTAGTGTATCTAATATTTTCTTTACTAAATTAATGAAAATAAATATAAATAAATGTATATATTACGTTTGGATTATATACATGTAATATAATAATAATAATATTAGAGGTAAAGTTTGTGAGTTTGTAACGTTGTGACGTTGTAGAGGGTAATCTCAGGAACTACTGGTCCGATTTGTCCATTGTTATATAGCTCATTTATTTAGGATAGTTATAGGCTATATATCATCACGCTAAGACCAATAGGAGCGGAGCACCAATGAAGAATGTTTAAAAATCGGGGTGTTTTTTCCTCTTGAGAGCTTTCGCTGCATATTAGTTAGCCCAAATTAACTATGTCCACGCGAACGAAATCGCGGGCAGAGGCTAATTAATATACATATAATAAGAATGTAAATCTAACGTGTCTGTGCTTTTTAGATTTTTGCGAATTAAATTGTCGCAGATTACTATAAGGAATTAAATACATTACAATCATTTTTATGTCTGTCTATCCCTTTGTATGAACACGTAATCACTCCTAAAATACTATGTTTACGATAAAAGAATCATATCATATCAAGAATATCATAAAGCATATCTTTGAGTAACATTTCGTTTTTGTTTCATTAAAATTGGTTAAATTTATCAAAAGTTATTGTACTTTTAATGACGAAGCGATTTAAGTTCGAGAGAAAGTAGATAAGTATATGCACTCCAACCTTATGAAAGACCATGGTATGTTTTCAAATAACATTTAATTCCACGCGGGAGTAGTCACGGGAACAGCTAGTTTCGATTGTCTGTTAAGGTGAGACAAATAGATTACTAACAAAAGAAATAAGATTATTTTTACAGCCCGATGTTAAAAAACACCTTATGAAAATATATTTCTTAATGGCTTAAATAAACCTGACACCTACACAAATTCATAGTATTAAAGCTCACAACATATTGACCTTTTTACATAGTATCTACTAAACATTGCACGTTTACGCCCTTTAACGTAAATAAATATCGACATTTAAAAATAATTTTAATAGTAAAACTCTAATTACAACAATATATTTTTTGGCCACTCTAACACTAAACAATTGATTTATTCATTAGTTAGCTGATAACCACCGGCTTCATTGGGCAATAATTAATAGTACCTGGGCGACCGAGCCTAGCTCGGTTCTTTAAAAAACATTTTTAAATTAAAATAACCTGTTACATTTGATTTATAAAGTTACTTTTTTTTTCCAAAAAAAAGATGAAAAATAAATCTCTTCTGCCCTCACTCGGATTCGAACTGGGGTTACATGAATTTTCGAAGCAACCGATTTCCATCTGAGCTATTTTTGTTTTGACAGCGCCGGCGAAATTTACCTTTATATTCTAGTTATATATTTTCATTGCCTGAAAACTTGGTTAAAGTTTTCTATAAACAAAATCTAGCTAGATCGATTTATCGCCCCGGAAACTACCTACACACTAAGTTTCACGGAAATAGATGACTCCGTTTCCGAGATCCTGAATATACACAAATATAAAAATATACAAGAATTGCTCGTTTAAAGGCATTCGATTTTAGTTTAAAAAATGACAACAGGCCAATAAAATACATAACCGTAGTCCTATGTCAATTCATTGAGCAGTTTTGAGGTGGTTAACCGAACTATATTTCCATTATGAACTAACTGTACCCGTGACTTCGTCCGCGTGGAACCTTATATAAAGAACAGTGATTAATAAAATCATCTGAATGTATTAAGTCCACTCACTTTCTTTTTCGCTGTTGACCTGCAACGGTCTTCACAGCTTCACCGAACTATTGAGGCGAGCGATAAAGGCACTCAGCCGATTTGGGATGTTTGGGCGACTAACTCAAGGATGCACGGCACACCTCGGCTTGGCCGTCGCTTATTTTGTGCAAAAATCGGGACCTATCGGAGATAACCTAAGCTAAGCTATCTAGATATACGTATATGAGTTATTGAAACATGCATGTGTGCCAAGCATGCGTGCCTCAACAACTCCTATATGTATTTTGTGTCGGAAAAATTCATCAAAACTATATAGGATAGAATAAGGAAAAATAAGGGTGGAACTCTTTGTCGTTTATTTCTCTGAAAAAGAAAAAAAAAACGCGTAAGCGTGTAGGCGTGCACGTGTGTATAGGTAATGTGTGTTATGTTGTAGCAGCGATGTGAGGTTTTGTGTCACGTCAAGGGAACGGACCTAGTCTTGAGCCGCTGCCGAGGGGGGCCTAATCTGGTTCACTCACTTCTCTATGTTTCTGTCATTCTTAAGTCTCGTCGTCATTAAAATTAGAATAACTTATAATAGACCGAACCGATTTTAATGAATCAAAGACTGAACCAGATTAGGCCCCCCTCAGCAGCGGCTCAAGCCTAGGGCAGTTCCCTCGGCGTGGAGCCCTTGAGTGCGCTGCTCGCGCGATACAGTCACACACAATCTTATATCAAAGCAACAACATTACACATATCACCCCCACGCACGTGCACGCATACACGCTTACACATGAAAGTGGAAGGGTTTTGTTTCTTTCCCTAATCGAACTGAAATAGTTCAGAAAATTATCCGATACGAAATATATATAAGAGTTGTTGATGCTTCTTACACATAATGTTCCAACAACTCATATATGTATGAATAGTTAGCTTAAGTCAGATAAAATTGCATGTATCAGGCAACAGCCCAAGCCGAGGGGAGCCGTGCACCCTTGAGCTAGTTGTCAATTAAAATCGGCTGAAAGCCCTAAGCGCTCACCTTAGTAGTCCGGTGAAGCTGTTAAGACATTGCTAGGTCAATAGCGTAGTCAGTTCGAGGAAAAAAAAAGAATCAAAGACTGAATGTTACTCGAAGAACACAGTACTTCAACAGTGATGCGTGCTCAAAGAAAAACATGGACAGACATTTTTTAAAATGATTGAAATGTATTATTCTATTACTTCCTCCTCGACATCGGAAACAATTTATTTTGTTAAAATCGAAAAACACAAACTCGTTACATTTATATTCTTAATATATATATTGATATTTGAAATTTTATATAGTTCCGGAAATACGATCTGAATTACGATTCTCATTCTACTGACTTTTTTTAAACATTAGCACGCAATTATACACTCTCATATATGGTAAGTTCGTGGGTCGTTTCTAATTATATTGTCAACTTTTTTAATGAGGTTCAATTATATGATTTAATTTTTATTTAACATGGAAATATCACTTCTAAATTATCTTTTATTATGAATATATGCCTTTATTGCAAATAATCAAAAGTATTTCTACCATACCTCACAAGTTACTATCATCAAATTATGATTTTATAGGTACCAATTTTTTTTTTATTATTTGAATGATTGTCACATCTCTCATTGATGATTCAACAAATGTTATGCATAAGATATCTTTGTAGAATAAAGGTAAATAGGTATAATTTTGTTCAAAATTCCTCGAACGAAAACTGCGATACCTTTATTAAATAAACCTTAGATATTGTGATTAATTAAAAACAAAATGGTTGCACTAATGATCACTAACAATCAAATATCATAATTTTAATTGTTTGTAGCCTTTAAAAATGTTGAGGTAAAACATATTTTTAAATAAATTATAAGCTACGGCTGTTAAGGCCGAGCGTAAAAATTAATATGCCTGTATGATTACGCAATTTTTGTCTAAACATACGAATTTATTCACGAATCGTTAGTTATTTAAAAGTTTTTAAAGATATTTGAAAATTATTCGAAGCTTTTCGATGAATTTATAATACAACACAGAATATATGGCACAGCTTAAGGAAGCTGTGTCATATATTGAAGGGGTAGTATACTGAAGGCAGTACTGTGACATCAGTTGTCATAAAAACGAAAAGATCCAAAACATATCCGATTATAGAATATCACATTCGTAAAGCATATCCTTGTGTAAAATTTTATCTGTTTTTTTTTTTTCGGAATGAAAACGCTGTTTTTACAGCTTCACCGTACTACAACTTTTTTATCTTTGGTTCATAGTTTATATTTACAGGAAAACAATATTTTTACGTAACACAATCACTTGTTTATTAAGGACTAGCCTCTGCCCGCGACTTCGTTCGCGTGTAATAGATACACTAACACCAACACTAACGCGCAGCAGTTCTCAAAAGGAAAATCATCCCGATTTTGAAACATTTTTCATCTGTGCTCCGCTCCTATTGATCTTAGCGTGATGATATATAGGCTATAGCCGTTCTCGATGAATGAGCTATATAACATTGAAAGAATTATTTAAATCGGACCAGTAGTTCCTGAGATTACCCCCTACAACGTCACAACATCACAAACTCACAAACTTTACCTCTTTATAAGTATAGACGACTGACAATATTGAAGGTGGGCACACTAATCACACTTTATGACTACCGTCACATAACTGCACTTATGCTTATTATAGAATACAGTTTGTTGTTAACATATACTACAGTTCATTAACTACAATTTGAATGACAACTCAAGATAAGTACGAGAAAAGAGTAGATATGTAAATGCAATTCAACCTCTTACAAAAACAGCATATTATATAATGTATAAATAATACTTAAGACACAGTAAACGAAAGAATTTTTTTTGCATTAAGTTCCACGCGTACGAAGTCGCGGGCACAATTATAAATGATATTTCTAAAAACAGTGATCATTTGTCAAATATAAGGTGTAAATTGTATGCCAAACAGTATAAAAAAATTGAAGTCGTATAAACCGCAAAACTCGGCAGCGGTTAACTAAAATGTAGAAACGTAATTATTTTCTAGCGTTTTTAATTCATCTATATTTGGAAAATAAACAATTATTTTTCGTATAATAAAATTAGTACAAAAATATAGAACTCTTTTTTTGGCAACCAATCTTTTAGATTATTACTGCCATTGTCATGTAGTTAATAATATTACGAGCGTCGTGTGATTATTTTAATATTCTAATAAGATGGTGGCTCTCTTGTTAGATCTTCCAGGGAGTTTTTGGGGCATCTCAGTATTTCATGCTCCCCTGTATTATTTTCCATTCACTTCACTTATGCACAATAAACTAACTATATTACGTAAATCACCACCAAATTTACAAAATATATAGTCAAACAACACAAGATTATAAATAAAATATAAAATCCACCACATAACAGACTAAAATCCCGCCAAAAACTAATGTAGAACTTTAACTTAAATGTTTATAACAAAACAATACTTAGCAGCACTTTCAATTAATTTTACTTTCCCTTTACCTTGAGGCATGTGGAGCCATTGACCTGTAAGTACATCGGCGAAGGGAAAAGTTCCAAAGCTTACACTCGCTTTTATTTGCATAAGGAGTACTTCAACTTGAATGGCAAATAAAAGAAAATGCAAATATGAATAAATGCATATGGGAATATGGTATAAACATTTTGATTTTATCAGACTGAACCAAGAAAATGCAAAAATGAATAAACACATAGAAATATGGTATTGATAGTTTAATTTACAGTATAACAAACATTGATTTATGGAAACCCAAGATGCACAGTCTCGAATAAAATTAACGCTCAAAGCTGTTCTCCAAAACTCATCGATATACTTAAAATATTACAATCGGTTCACTCTATCAAAAGTTATTGTAATTTTAATAACAACGCTACTTAAGTACGAGAGAAAAGTAGATAAGTAAATGGACTTTTAGTCAGTGTTTCTCCATTATCTTCCACGCGGACGGACTCGCCAACACAGCTAGTCTAAACTAATATTATAAAGAGGTAAAGTTTGTGAGTTTGTGACGTTGTAGGGGGTAATCTCAGGAACTACTGGTCCGATTTGAATAATTATTTCATTGTTATATAGCTCTTTCATCGAGAATGGTTATAGGCTATATATCATCACGCTAAGTCCAATAGGAGCTGAGCACAGATGAAAAATGTTTCAAAATTGGGATGTTTTTTCCTTTTGAGAACGCGAACGAAGTCGCAGGCAAAGGCTGGTATATTATAAAAAGCTTTCCGTATAAAATTCATTTTTTTAAATTATCGACCAATCAATTGGGAATGTTCGAAAATAAAAAAATTAAACATCAAATTTGTATGTACTGATTAAGCACCTCCATAAAAAATATATCCGTAATTTTTTTTTTCGAAATGACTACGCTATTGATCCAGCAAGGTCTTAACAGCTTTACCGGACTATAAATATATCCGTAAATGACGCTACCGCTGTTTAGTAACATTATCGTGAACGGCTTTCATACCTTTCAATTAAAATATTGATTATTATAACCGTTACGTAATTATTATTGTAACATGATTAAATATAACGTTATGTAAACCCGTTATCGATGTTTAATCAATAAATGAACTTGTCATAAATGATTACATTAGTATGAATACTACGAACGTTGTATGCAATTTGAAACAGACGCGTAACAAGTAAAATATTGCACAGTCGGTCATTGACTAACGAATTGTAGATAAGTCACGTTTCTCTTCTTATCTTACCTCAGTTATATCTATATTACTTGATAATGTAAACAAAGCACCTGTTTTAAAGATGCACCAGTACTGACGATACTGTATTACATGTGGTGTTTCGCCTCTGGTACTCTTAGGGTTAATGCTTGTTCTATGACATTTACAAGATTAAATTTCAACTAGCGGGCACGAAGGACGTTATCCCGCTCTGATAATAAATAAAACCTTGACAAATTATATATCTAAACCTTCCTCGTGAATACTTTATCTATTGGTGAAAACCGCATGAAAATCCGTTCAGTTGATTTTGAGTTTGTTGCGAACAGACAGGCAGAAGACTTTATTTTATAATATATAGTGATTATTTGTTATACAGCTTCTATATTCATTGAGTCAATATTATGATTTACAAGCGACTCTCCCTAGTTTCCCATGTACTAAATCTCAACTATTTGGATACAGTTACTGCCGAATGAATTTTCACTCAAACCGCTTCTTTTTTTGCGCGTATTTGGAAACCTCTGATATCTTTCAAGATACTCTAATGAATAACATATGATGTATACGGAAAATTTGATTATATTAATTGACCGATGTGGCTAAACCCATTTAATTAAAAAGGGAGGGACAGACACAGAAAGCTACCTTGTTACATAATATTTATTATAGAAGAAGTGAACATTTTATTCCATAGAATATTTTTTAGAGTCACACGTGTTACAGTAAGAGCCTGTCTAGATGAGGCGATTTCCGCGCGGGTACATTCACGTTTTCCTGATATATTGAAGCTACATATTATGTCATGTCCAGATGCTGCCGTGAATTTCCTGACTCACGCGTAAAAAGCGTGAAATGAGCAAGATTCTTGATTCGCACAGTAGTCAGTCCGGTGAAGCAGTTAAAACCTTGCGGGGTCAATACAGCAGTCCGTTCGAGAAAAAAAATCGAGTCGCACGTTTTACGAGCGGATACCGCGCGTTTTGAAACACTCGGGCCTCGTTTTAATGTCCGGTACTACGCGCGATTCTGTGGCAAGTCAACATAATCGTCAGTCGTTTATTCATACGACGATTTCTAGGTCCTAGAGTATGCGACATATTCTATCATAAATGGCGGTATCTGACCGCAATAATTTAAACCAAGCTAGTGGGCACGCGCAAAAATCGCCTCATCTGGACACGGCCTAAAACAAAGTATACTCTTAATCTGATGGCCTATCTCTATGACAAACTTTGTGTTGTATCAGCTTTCTAAATTTACGAAACTTTTAACTAAATTTACAATTTTTTATTTCCTGAAATTATTTACATTAATTAATTTGATTTTATTTACATTTTATTAATTAGAAATTAACAGGGGAAATAATTAAGTAATTTCTTATGCATGAGCAGTTCTGGTTTCTCACGAACATAATGTACTTACTGTCTTAAGTAACATGGTGATTTAGAAACATGTACTATCCAATTTATTTTTAGGCCATTAACATTTACAGTTTATTAAAATAAAAAGAAGCTTCGTAATTTCATCACACAAATGACTTTTTTTGTTCTGTGCAATTTTGAATCTATGATATTTTCGAAGAAATTCATTGAAACAATATGTAATAAGCAGTTTCTAGGTGTATTAGAAGCACGGTGTATTTATTGTAATGGACAGGGATGGACTCTATACTGGTCAAAAACAACTTTGCATATAAACCATCATTTTTTAATAATATATAAAACATATAATGGTTGCTGTAGGAAGTTTGAAAGTAGCACCAGTGACAGAGAAGCTGAGGAATAATAGGTTAGCATGGTATGGGCATGTCATGAGTAGAGATAAAAACCATGTAACTAGAAAAGTTTTGAGTATGATGGTGGATGGATATACGAGTAGAGGAAGACCGAAAAAGGTGTGGATGGATTGTGTGAAAAATGATATGTGCGTAAAAAGTGTGAACACTGAGATGACATTTTATAGGAGAGAGTGGAAAAAGAAAACATGTTGTGCCGACCCTACTTAGGTGAGATAAGGGTAATGATGATGATGATAACTGATTGCAGTAGGTTATACTTAGTAGATAAATATTTACGGTCACGGATTTTTCTGTCTTTTTAAGGTATAACATTTCCAACAAAATTATCTTTAAGTATATCATAAAATGTTAATCATACTGTCAATGTACTGGGGTGTAAGGGGTGTCGAGTAACAACTTAAGACTTGAGACACCCAAGCCAACCTCACCTGCACGTGGTGCACCCTGCTGATCAACGAACGAGGCAATGGCGATAGCGGGGTGGTAGGGTTTAACAGCCCGATTGGGTCGCAACCACCATGGATAATCTGTCTCTCGGTGGTTATCGATGTTTTTGGATTGTACTATGCTTAAAATCAGGCATAGGGCAGTCACTTTGTCGTGCTTCAATAAAAAAAAAGTGCTTAAAAATTTTATTGTACGATTTCATTATAACATGACATATTCTCTCTCATTTATCTAGAGATATATACACATGTATTATACAAATATATAAACCTTCCAGAAGAAGTTATCTAGACATTAGAGAAAACTGTATTAAAATCTGATTTGTAGTTTAGAACAATTTAGGAGACATACAAACAGACACGAATAGTGACAATGTTTTATATTATTAATTAACTGCACCTGTTACATTCACGGTTTTTTTTGGAAAATCATAAAAATGTATGCCAATTTAGTAATACATTTACAAACAAAAATAAAGTTGCCAATCAATCAATTGATCTAATTATGAAATGATGAATACTGTGACCTTTGTAATGATAATATTTGCTTATAATAATTAATTATATAAAAACGTTTCTAATATGTATCTTGTTAAATTTGAATTGCGATAGAATTTAAATAATTGTATGTTATTCCGAATAATAATCGATACGTGATTCCACAAGTAGGTATATTGTTAAAATATATTTTGTAATAAAAATAACTCTTCTCAAATCAAAGAACGTGCGAGGTATTTTACAGATGCACCCATTAAAAAGCAAAAATCCTTGAACACACGCAACGACCTTCATAAAAAAAGGTTTAACAACTCAACCAAATTGATTGAGACCCCGTCCTACAAACATAATAATACGTTTACATCAAATAATAATTTATACAAAATATATATGGAATAAAATAAATAAATATAAGAAATTACGAACGTGAGATCTGTTTTGGAATTTGGAAGGTTAAAATAAAATAAACTGAGGTCAATATAACCCTGGCGCCGTCAATATTTTTCCTCTGAACATAGCACAGAGTTTGCAGGAGACAAGCAAGCGTAAAGCCAACGGGTATATTGTCAATATCAGTATGTCAGAATCCGACAAGGTTCGGGTAATGAACCCAGATGTTCTGCATACCGATGTTCAGGTAAGAGATTAGTCGTTAAGCTGAGCATTAAATCGACTTAAGGAAATAACATAATTATTACACGGAAGATCAATAAATCTATTTAGAGGTGAAAAAGGTCTTTTGTTATTTACTAGTTGTGCCGCCGACTTCGTCTGCGTGGAAGTTTATGTAAAAACAGTAACACTTTAATCCAAAAGGGCGGCTAATTTCAAGTGCAATTCCCGGTTGAAAAGGTTTCAACTTGTGGGTTACCTTTAAGAGCCCTATCACCCTCATTACGGTATCATCACGATATCTTTCTTCACCGAGAGCTTCAGTTAAAAGATTGAAACCTACGACTACTTATGCGGTGTGTGAAGATGCTAGTTGCTACCACTGAATCATCATACCAACAGAATATTAATCATCTCTATCATATCAGCCTGCATGAAACCCACTGCAGGGACGTAAACTTTCTCGCAAAGGAAGGAATGGGGATAATCACCACACGAGTATTGGCGATTTCAAATTCCGAGAAATCTATTTCTATTATTTCCACATACAGTGTTACTGTAAGAACATTTCTCAAGTATTCTGGTTTCCTTTACGGGTAACCAATAGTCTTAGCAATTTAAATTAATAAATGTACGCGAATTCCAACAAATTCCTGCCGAAGTTTGAACCTGTGGCATCAAAATTACATCCCACTGGTCAAACTACACGACTATAATACGTCAAAGTTTTGACATCATAAATCTTAGAACTATAAACCAATGTTTATAATAACAATGTGTGACTAATTATGCGTTTGAGAATAAACTGGTGTTACTAACAATGTTATATCCATTTAAGTTTCGCCGATGCTGAATGTATGTGAACAGCGCAATTCATGTCAACGTTCCTAGTCAACTTTACTGTTACGAAATCCTAACGACGGTAATGAGTGAAGACATTTACAGAAGGCCAAACAAAGCCATGTTGACCTGTGAAGTGTCTCACGTTACACAAGAAATTTCCTAGGAAGTGGACGGTTCCGCTACAAATTTAGACAATCAAGTTAAACCAGTGCAGCGTAAACGCTCAGCACCGAGCCTTATGTACTTTCAATTACTTCTCGTACTTCTAGTGGCTAGAAGCTTGGGACAATTAACAATTATTATTAAACAAATAAAATCATAGAAGTCTGTCCTTGTGCGCGCACTACGAAAAAAGTACTGAATACATTCTATAATTTTAAGCTGTTTTACTTCTTGCAGACATAGTCGTTGTCCAAAAAATATCACGGTGAATTGGGGCAAACGGTATGGTACGCATACGAAATAAAGGACGAATAAACTAATAATATTGTTTACAAATAATTTGTGTATGACAGGAATATCTTGCGGTTTTCCTTTGTATATAAATATATTTCTAAGACAATCATTAAAGTAAAGAAAGTGGCGGGTATTATCTATGTTAATAAATAATAATCGAAGCAGTAAATAAAGTCAAGTAAAGATTATTTATATTTAAATTAATTAAAATCAATGACCTAACTTACATGATTTTTTAAATGTCATATAGGTGTATTAGTCAGCTTTTGATATATGATTTGTTACATTGGATAATGTACAGAAAAAAGTGTTAAAGTTAAGAATAAACATAACTCGAAACAAAATAAAACAATTTTTTACAATAATAACATCAAAACTCTAAATATTCACTAATAAAATTTACAAAAAATCGACAATACATCATCACATACATATTATTCCTTCATGGCATCCATTTTATCTGTGTGTCTATATATTTAACAAAAATTAAGTACAAAGCTTCCTTGTGAAATAAGTATTAAGATATAAAATAAGTCATAATGTTTAAAAATAACATGGTAATAACAACATTTATGTATGTACGTGAGATGTCATATTTATATTTTAAAAACAAACTTTTCATCAACTAACTTCATGGTGTGTTACAATAGCACGCGTAATTGCTGTTTTAAGTTACAGCTAACTTCACGGTGTATTACATTAGCACGCGCAGTTTCCATTTTAAGGCAAAACTAACTTCATTGTGTTACGTCAACGCGGACCACTTCAACTAACTTGCAACTTTCATCTCAAGTTAAATAGTCACTTTTAATTATTATTCATAAAGCACCGAAAGAAGTATAACTCCAATACCTTTTATTAAAAATAACAGTTTAACTTTACACAAGCGAAATCGCGGGTACTATTCGTATGTTGCATAGCTTTAGCGTTTGCTCTCAATTTCGTTTGATATTACCTGTCGATGTGGCTTAGTATAGTAACACACTAAGCCTAGAGGGATTGGTTGTGAAGTGCGGTTGGTGGGTCACGCCTATAAATGCAAATGATAGCTAGTCAAGCTAGTTTTAGGAACTGTCCTGATAATATCTCTTACAATATATGCACTACATTAAGGTACAACGTACGAACTTAATAGTGATACAATAGAAACCACGTATATCTATACTAATACTATACAGCTGGAGGGTTTGTTTGTATGTTTGGTTGAACGCGCTAATCTCGGGAACTACTTGTCCGATTTGAAAAATCCTTTCAGTGTTAGATAGCTCATTTATCGAGGAGGTATATAAGCGGAGGTGTATATGTCATCGCGCTAAAATCAATAGAAGCGGAGTAATAATGAAGAATTCGGTAGCCCGGTGAAGCTGTTAAGACCTTACTAGGTCGAACTTCAATGATAGATATTATGTCGAACGTAACTATGAGCTGAACATAAAAATTTTAAAACTTTCACAAAAATCTGTGCAATGTAACAAATATAAACAATAAGAGAATAAAACAAATAGAAACTAATTTCAGAGGTTAGTGCTCTCACTCGAGTGAAAGATATTCTGTCCAAGGAAACAATGAGTTAAAGATATAGTCTTCAAAACTTCCACAAAAATTTGTACAATATAAGAAAAGCAAACAATAAAAGAATAAAACAAACAGAAAATCCAAACGAATCAGACGGTTTATTTTATCCGCGTTAAAATCTAAAGCACGATTTTCTTTTAAGTACTTCGATACCGTAACTTTTAAATTATTATTAAAGTTATATAATTCGTAATCGATTCACAAACGGATAAGCCACACGATAACTCTTTATAAAAAAACATCTATTGTGCTAGTAAATTAGTTGAAATATGAACGAGTCTAGTACTCCGCCTTGAGATATATTGACACAATGCAACAAACGTATTACAAAAACCAAATGTCCACATACGACGCAATAACATCTATTCTCTTTGAAGAATTGGTATATTATCTAGAGAACAAAGGACTTTGGTTCTAATTTAGTGGATAATAGTTAAATGGATAATAGTTAAATAAAAATGTTGGGAGTATTTTAAAACCTCAGACGTTAAAAGAAAGTGAAGTGATCTTGTGAAGGAAAAATTATAGATAATTTGCTAGAAAGCTTAAAACTATGAATATTTTGGCTGCTAATCTTGTTTCAACCATGCTACCATATTACAGGTATAAATACATATACTCTTTGAAATTCAGATTTCTGACGGAAAAATCAAACTGTTTTGTTGCATTTTGTTATATTAATTCGTTATCGTGTAAACAGTCTTGTTTGCATACTGATTAATTATGGGATGTGTTTAATTTTATAAAGTGGAAACTTTATTAGCTTTAAGGCCGGCAACACACTGGCGACTCCCCAGGTGTTGCTAGTGTCTATGGATGGAGGTGATCACTTACCATTAGGAGACCCACCTGTTCATTTGCGCCTTATGATATAAAATAGAAATTAGCTGCGTTGAGTGATTAAAAAATATATACTCGGTAGGGGAAAACTTATGGATGTGCGTCACCGATGACCTAAGCATTCTCGTGACGTAATACGCTTGTGTCAGATATTGTCTATATTCGACTGTATTGTATGCGGGCTTGAATTTTTAGATGAGTAAAGTGTTACGCATCACCGATGATATTCAAATTCCCGTGACGTTTTGCGCTTGTGTCAAATATTGTATAAACACGACAGTGACAAATGCGTCTTTGAATTTTTGGTTGGATACAATCTTGTAACTTCGCGTCACCGATAAAGTCGACATGCTCGTAACGCAATGCGCTTGCGTCGACAAGCGACATGTAGTAAGTAGGTATAGCAGACTGTGTACATGTAATATTTATATTTTGTACAGAGTTCGTGAAGGCCATCATGTTCTTGATTAATTAATAAATTGTTTACAAATATATATAATTGTTGTTCGGAGTCGTAATAGATTTGAAAACCAGACTAACGTGAATTGTTTCTATCTAGAAATTTCTATAGGTATTGCAATTGAGTTAAAAATTGAGAAAGTACGCAGTTACTCCATTCTTTTGAGTTTACATTTCTGCTGGTAGTTTTTATGACTGCAGCGATTTTCTCTCAGTAGTAATCTTGTCATTATTATTTAACCCTATAAAAGGATTATGTTAACTATGTTAAATTTTATCATTCCTGTTTAACCCCATTCGATAAGCGTATATTATAATCTATATATGAATAGGCACAGTTCAGAATCTCTTACTCGGCTGTTTGTCAATCGATTTTCTTATTTTTTTTTTATTACTAGGTATTGACGAGTGCTATTGTTATCAATAAGAAAAAAATAGAAATATATTTCTTTATTATTGACGAGTCCAAACCTATATTTATGAGACTTATAGCAGCTTACGTTTACACTCTACAATATTTGTACAATAACTGAACACAGATTTTACAATTTTCAAGAAAGATAAAAAAAAACTACAGATATTAATATGTACTTTTTTATATCACAGAAGGCAAACGAACAGATAAGTCACCTGATGTTAAGTGATCACCACCGTCCATAGACACTAGCAACACTAGGAGAGTCGTAAGTGCGTTACCAGCCTGTGTATGGGCGTTGTCAACCTGTGTATGGGCTGGTAGAGGGGGAGGGAGAAGGGGAAGGGAAAGAGGAGGGAAAAAGGGAGGTGGGCCTCCGGCGCTCTCACTGAACGAACGAACGCAACAGTGCAAGCACTGTTACTTCACATCGGTTTTCCGTGACAGGGTGGTACTACCCCGGGCGAGCCGACTCATTTAATGAAATCAGCTTGGCTCTACCACCTACTAAAATATCTGCATATCAACATGAAAAGAAAAACAACTTTGTAGTTATTATATTCAAATTTCGTCCACTACTAGTAGCAGTATTAAAAGTATTAAATTTCTCAATATAAATCTCGTCAAATTCTACTCAGTCATCCAAGAAATTAGACCGAAAAAAAATACATTAACATGTTATTTATATACGGATAAATTACGTTATATAGGTACAATAAATTGATTTAAGTATTGTTTAATGTACTTCTACTTACTCTAAATATAGGGTGATAATATACCATTAAAGATCTATTAAAATTAATTTACATGATGTTAAGAAACTTTACAACGACTTATGCTATTGATTAAAATATGTAGAATAGATAACCTCAATGATTGAAAATATAATGCTCGTGAAGAAAATCTTATGTAACATTATTTCTAAATTTATATCGTAAATAATTATTTATCATTTAAGTTACAATATCCATTTTAAATCAAAGGCACAATAATTATTATTTAAAGTCATGAATAATACATACATTTTTGTACTCGACACATACATTCATAAATAAACAGACGCAGTCAGGTTTTCTGAATATAAAAAGAAGGGTCCGGTATACTTGTATGTAAAACAATTCCACGACTAGTGTAGCTTCACCTTTGTTGTGATAACAGTATAATAAATACGATTTTTTTAAAGAAGAAGTTATTATTAACATATCGCTACAATAGTCTGTGATGATATAATATATAATCAACGTAGAAATTATGTGGTGTAAACTCGTTTTTTTCAAGCTATAGGATGGAGAACCACAATAGTGTCGAAAAAGTGACGATATTGTGGAAGGTATAAAAACCGAATTAAAAAAGTGTGTGGTGTACTTCTGTACACGCGTTAGAAGTTATACTTCTTTAGCGTAACAAGATAAAAATCTTTTAAATTTAAATCTATTTATCTATTTTATCTTCTTTTTGAATTATTTGATACATTTTTTTTATCTTTCGTCTTATTCTACGTTTGTAGAAAAAACGACACTAACAATAGAAAAAAGGTGTTTAATACATTGAAAGTTTTCCTACAAAGAAATACAAACAACAGATACAAAGAAATAAATTGTTGACTATAGCTAACTTCAGGGTGTCGGTTTTTCGTGATGGTGTGTGCGCGCATTGTAATAACTTCAGTGTGTTGGTTTTTCGTGAAGGTGTACGCGTGCATCGTAAAATTTAGTCTCATTATTATTCCCTAACGCGTCAAAAGAAGTATAACTTCAATAACTAGTTCAGCATCATCTATGACAAATTCCATATCGTACGACCATGAGTCTCATGTACATTCGGTGTTGACGTAGGTGAGCCCCAAAGGAACAGTGTTTTCATTGTATATGCATATGTGGATTTGACATAAAATCTAGAACCCATTAGTCAATATCGTAAAGTCATTTGTTCCTGTCCGATCTCATTTGTTTCACGTCAGTTGAAGCCATGACGTCTAATTGCTCTCAATAGGTCATTGTCATTCGAAGCGTGCAGACAAAGTTATTTAGTGTGAAATTACCCGTAAAAGTTCTTTATTATACATTTTGCAACTAGTTTCCGAACGGTTTCTTGTGGCGGCGGTGGCGTAATTTTTTTCCTTTTGCAATGACATTGCCTAGACTTTGTTTTCTTTATTTTAACAACGAGGTTACTTGTAAAAATAACTTTAATCTACCAAACTTAAATGTATAAATATAAATCAATTGCCGAATGTGTTTAGGTAAGCGCATCACTTCAGAAGAGCTACACTTATTTGACTAATTCTTATTTTGTTGTGGTTAGGTTAGGTTAGGTTGTATTCAAGAAAATGTTACGGGAAAGTCAAAAATTTACGTTTAAAATCTATACGAGTTTATGAGACACAAAACAGTAGGGAAACATAAAAAACAGAAATTACAGAACGTACAATTGTTTAGATGCCATTTCTTACATTAAATGGTCGCACCATAAAGGAAAAATTTGGTCTAATTTTCCTCGTTACTAGTAGTAACGTATGATGCCGGGATGAGAGCTATTTGATTACAATTATCTTAGTATAAAACAAAAGAGGCTGATATTAAACAGCATTTTTATCCAAAAACTCAAAAATGTCGTCTGTAAGAGTATTAACCTTTTATAAATTCACGTAGCGTGGGTTTTCGAAGAAATATCTTCCTTAGTCACATTATGTGATGTATCGCCAAGAAATAGTAGTTATAAAAAAACATAAATTTAATCCTAGAACATAATCATTTAAATATTATTAATTATATCGTTCTTTGTTATTTATATTTTATTATACTTTTTCGTTTAACTTTACATTTTGTTTGTTTATATTTCTCTCAAACCTTTTGCTATTCGCAAATTGTTCTTAGACGAAGAAGTGAGTGGGTGAAGAATATTTTATGTGGTTCACTGTATACTAGGAGATACATGATTATAAGAGGATTAATCTCTAAAAAATTAAGTTTAAAATATTATTTTTGGGTTTAGAGAAAATCAAACCAACTGGTTTAGAAAAAAAAATTATACAAAACATATATTTGCGTTGTAATTAACATTATCAGATGTGAATTACGTTTGAACGTTCTCAGGTAGTTAGCACTCGTGTAATTTACTGAACGTAAAGAATTTTCTCACGGAGCCATGTTGCAAATTCAGGTCTAATATTTTTGTTGTAATTATGAGATTAAACCTTTTTTCGAATGACAGAACAGATCAATTTATATGGATAAAAACATTTCTGAGTGCATATGCACGTTTGCATGTTTTGATTTGGTAATATTTTTTTAAATAACAAGATTTGAAACTACTTTATCGCTTTATGTATTTTTTTTAGTCAGTATTTTAGTGTTTAACAATATATATATATAAGAATGTGATTTCGTTCTCATTATAAGATTATCGAATTAATTTTATTAAAATGTGACAATACTAAATGAATTATTAAGATCTACACAAAGCCACTTTAATTGCTTAATTAATATAAAATAAAAATTTCAAATTTATGCAAATTCAGTAATATTCCTACTTTAAAATAATGGTAGTTAAAGAATCCTTTTTTTATTTCTGCATGTCTGCCCTTTGAGCAAATTTGCAGAGTATTGTCAAAATTATTCTTTAAGTTAAATAATTAATTAATATCTGTTATATATATTTTAATAACTAGCATTCGTTAGGTTATTGTAAGAACAATAATTTTAACTGTTAAATATTGAAAAAGTCATGACCTACTTTAGTTGCATATAAAAACACAAAAGTGCGACTTTTTGGATAATAATATTTTAAACATACCATCATTAATTAATTTTCCCGAATCTCCAGCGGGAACTGCCGCTACGACAGAAATCAGGAGAACCGTGGCGAATATCCTTGCACATACACCCATGTTATGTCCTTTATGTGAAACGAATAAAAAAAATATTTTGTTTATTTTAAATCACGAACGTCGGACGCAACTATATCCACCCGTGGAAATTTACGTCACGTCTAACTATCGCCGTTGACGGTGTTCGACTGAACCTGTGGACTGAACATCTGTGCGTTACTTTCTATTGGCATGCGTCTGCGCAACGTCTGCACTACGACCGTACCATCATACATTCTCGATGCGTTTCATGGGTTGCCATTTATTACTCTAAGTTTTTTCACGCGACTTCACTCGTGTTATTTTAACAGACGTTTTTTTTTTCTGAATAAAAGATAGTACCCTATGTCCATCCAGTTATGCGTGTTTTTAAATTTTACATCTGAGTATAACCGAAATAATTTCTTTAGATTCCGTTACACGTGCTACATATGATATTTTACATGTTCTGTTTTTTATGTTACTTTGATTTCTTTTATTCAGAAAGTGACTTTTTAATAAATGCCCGTCTAATCGTTATGCTCTATTCCTATTGGAGTAGGCAAATATAATGTTAATTTTCGAAATATATTTCGAACATATTATTTTTTCATCTAATTTGAACTATTTTTTATAGAGAATTACTAATCATATATTATATATTATACTCATTTTGTTTGTATCTAAAAAAAATTAGTAGTATCTAAAAAAGGAATAAAATGTGTAGTAAAAATATAAATTACTATTAACTCTATAAAAAATTTCACGACACCATACATAATATTAATATACTAGCTGATCCGCACAGCATCTTCTGCGTGATGTCGGTTATCGTCAGCACCGATTCCAATTGTATTTCCAAATTCAAAAATCTTAAAAAATCTAGAATCCGAGTACAACGATTCCTACTGTTTTCAATTGTGAAACCCAACAATTCAGGGATTCTCTCAAACACACACCTAGTTGGTTTAGTGAATAACTTACACCTGGAAAAAAGTCCAACGAGGTGGACGTAGCGCCAGCTGTCAACGAGTAACATCAATAATTTCGTTTTGTTTGAAATACAAACGACCTTTGAAATATTCAAATATTATTCTTACAAAAATAATAAAATCGCGATTAAAAAATTGAGGGTGGGGTTAGGAACACGTAAATTTGGAGTTATAATTATTTTTCGATAGCGAATAAAGAATACAAAAAATTCTGGATAGGGATACCCTAGTTACTTGGAGGTATAATATATACTTTCTCACCTATTCTCATACCTACCAAATATACATTTCATGAAAATCGATCCAGCAGTTTCGGATGAGTTCGACCACAAACACAGTGACACAAGATTTTTATATATTAAAATAATATAAATTACGTATTGTAGTCCGGTGAAGCTGTTAATACTTTGCTAAGTCAATAGCGTAATCAGTTCGAAAAAAAACGTATCACGGTGTTTGTCTCTAATGAACTCCAAAACTACTTAATCGAACTTTATGAAGTTTTGCTCACACGTGTAATTTGGTCCAACTTGAGATATATAACATAGTTTTTTATCTCAACTGGTCCCGGTAGGTGGCGATCGAATCGGGTTTTAGGGTATTTAATAAGTTTCGCGTTTAGAAATACATTAGAACCGGTAATAATCGATTTTGTGCAGACGAAGTTGCACGGGTCAGCCAGTTATTAATAACTTCGAGAATACAATTACATTATGTAGCTAGTTCAAATAGGTGAACTAGAATAAATATTCTTCATATATTTGGCATATTGCTTAAAACATATTTGATTTCATTAACTATCGTAAATTACACTTAATTATAACGTTCTTAAAGGGACCTAATTTAAATTAACATCGCTGTTGAGTAAATATACTTATTAGTATTTCATCGCCTTTAATTAAATGGTGTTGTTGTTTCTTCAAACTTTACCAATATGGGTAATAGCAGATATTAATAGGTAGAGGTATTCGTAAAGTTCGTGACAACAAACAGAGCGTGTACAAGAATTTTGTGAATAAAAAAAACGCCATTAACCTGGTTTTCATGGGTAAGTGGACGATAAACAATGAAATGAAGAAACAAACACGAGTAAAGTAGGTATTATTCTATGTTGGCTGTGGTTGTATGTACTCATTTCTAGTACATGATTTATTTGTACTGTAGATATTGTTTTTTGATGTGAATCATTTGATTTAGGACTTTAAAATTTTGATTCGCAACTTTTTTGTGTGACAAAAAGCGACGAAGGTAAACACTGTGTCGAGTAGAATATTGAATACAACGGTTTTCATCCGATCACCGAAGTTAAGCAATGTCGGGTGCGGTTAGTACTTGGCTGGATCGTCTGGGAACACAACGTCACGTTGGCGGTTTGCTGTATTTTTTCCACAAAACCTTGTTTTTTTGTTTAAACTATATACCGTAATAATAAATTGAATGTAAGATCGATAAATGTACCTTAAGCTCATTACCTTGGTATGTAACAAGTTAGCAGTTAAAATTGGTGGTGTTTTACGTAATACAGTTCGGTTATTGTGCATAAGTAAAACGAATGGAAAATAATACCGCTGACTATGAATTCGGTATGATATAAAAACTGCCTGGAAAGTGCAAAGCCCCCAAAGGAGCCAATATCTTGTTGAAAGAATGAAGTGATCACAGGATACGAATTATGTAAAACATGCTTTAATATCCTTTGAAACAAAACATTGACACTGGCAAATGTTTCTGCGGAGCCAAAACAAGAAAAAGAAGAATAAGGTAGCAACTACGATTTTGGGAGTTTTTGGCGGGATTTCAGTCTGCCATGTAGTGGATTTTATATTTTATTCATAATCTTGTGTTACTTGACTCTATATTGTGTAAAGTTGGTGGTGTTTTATGTAATATGGTTAGATTATTGTGCATAATTCAAGTGAATGAAAAATAACACCACGAAGCATGAAGTTCTGAGATGCCACAAAAACTCCCTGGAAGGATCTAACAAGGGATCCACCATCTTGTTAGAATATTGATTCACACGACGTGATGTGTAATGAAGTGATCCCACGAAGCTTGTAATATTATTGACTACGCGACAATGGCAGTAATAATCGGAAAGATTAGTTGCCAAAAATAAAGATTAAAAAAAAACTACGATTTTGGAACTGTGTACATTTAAAATTTCTGGGACCATCTAGTGGTAAAAACACAGAACTATAGATGTATTAGTGTTTACAATTTTTGAAAACTTCCTAAAATTGGGTAATGATTACTTCTCTTCAGTAGAGGCTTTTTTTTTGTAGGGTATTTATTTGTTGGTGCAGTAATTGTTTTAATATACACATTTTGTATCGTACTGTAATCTATACTAATATATAAAGCTGAAGAGTTTGTTTGTTTGGTTGAACGCTATGATCTCAAGAACTACAGATCCGATTTCAAAGTTTCTTTTAGTGTTAGATAGCTCATTTATCGAGGATGGCTATAGGCTACATATCATCACGTTAAAACCAAAAGGAGCTGAGCACTAATGAAGAATGTCTCAAAATCGGGCTATTTTGGAAGCTTCCGCTGCGTATTAATGTCAGTATTATATGCGTTGCCATGGTAACGCGATAACATTCTATCAAAAATATTTTCATAGTTTATTTTGTATTCCTATTCAAAAAGTTTGTTCTACGTTAGTTTTGTTTTCGATTTTTAATTATACGTGTTACGTTTATATCGCAAACATTTCTTAAGTTTATTTTGTGTTGTTATTCAGAAAGTTTAGTAGTAATAATATTCGTCCAATAAGACAGTCGAAGGTATTAATCCATACAGCCAATTCTGAAGTTGTCAATATAGTTAGTTTTCTTCTATGTCCAAGTTAATGTAAAGGTATAAGCGCCGAATCCTCTACATAATATAACGTAATTTTTTATCTTCTTAATCTTCAAGACCATAGAATTAATGCTTCGTGGTTTTATTTTTCATTCATTTCACTTATGCAAAATAAACGAACGATATTATATAATACGCAACCAATTTCTACACGATATAGAATCATGTAACACAATATTATGAAAAAAATATAAAATCCACTACATGACAGACTGAAATCCCGCCAAACACTCTTAAAAAACTCTATTCTACATTTTTTTTTTTGCCAATTTTTTATTTGTGATATATTACGTATTATAAAAGTAAAGTGAGTGTAATTTATATTAAAATAAAATATTTTTGGTGAATACAATCTGTGATGCTACAAACATCAACATTTTTTTAACTCTGTCGATATGTCTGTTTATTTATTTGTTCCGGGTAATCTCCGAAACGACTGGACCTATTTGAATTTTTTTTTTCTTAGAAATGACTACGCTTAACAGCTTCACCGGACTACAAGTAATATTTGAACGGGAATTTTACGGGCAAATAAGTAACTAATTAGCTGTTTTATTGTTCGATAATGTGTAGCTTCATATTTTCATTATTTTCTTATATAGTGTGAGCACTGAGGGTGATATATAGTTTAAAATTCCAGTTATCTGATCATAATCCCATCCCATTCGATACACTATTAGTATTCACATACATAATGTACGCGTTACC